>JAGKTI010005585.1:0-41965 GCA_018397915.1 Birgus latro | reverse complement strand
ACCAAAAGGGCTAGTCGTGGGGGAAATGGAGGAGGCCGAGCCCTGCACACACTCCTGCGCCCTCGCCCTCCTTCCTCCCCTACCCCCTCACCACTCTCCTCACCAAGCAGACAGCCTACGCCACCTACTCCTGGACTTTCAGGACCAACCGACACAGGCCACAACACCGTCCTGACCCACGAGATCCACACCAAAGGACCACCGATCTGCCAACCATCTCGGTGGGAAAACCCCCACCAACGAGCTGAGGAGGACCGGCATGTCCAGGACATGTTAGATGCTGTCGTCATCTCACTCTCCACCAGCCTGTGGTCCTCCCCCGGCATACTAGTTCAAAAAAAGGACGGGTCAATCAGATTTTGTGTGAACTACAGATGCCTAAACGACTTTACTGCCAAAGACGCCACACCCCTGCCACGTATAAACGACTCCCTTGACTCCCTACATGAAGCGTCCTGGTTCTCCACCTTAGACCTCCAGTCAGGGTATTGGCAGGTTCCAGTACACCCCACCGACAGAGAAAAGACTGCCTTCTCCACCAGCAATGGGAGACATTACAAATTCAACGTCCTGCCCTTTGGACTCTGTAACGCCTCTGCCACCTTCTCGCGTCTTATGGAATCCATCCTGAGTGGCCTCACATGGGATACTTGCCTGGCCTACTTGGACGACGTCATTGTGTTTAGCAGGACCTGGGCTGACCACCTCCACTGCCTCAAGCAGGTTTCCCAACGGATCAGGCAGGCCGGGTTAAAACTGAAACTGTTGAAGTGTATTCTCGTGGCACGCTCTGTCGCCTTCCTGGGACATATTATCTCCCAGGAAGGGATTGCTTCCGATCCAGACAAGCTCCGCACCATTGCGGACCTCCCCCTCCCGAAAAACGTAACGGAAGTTCGAGCTTTCTTGGGACTAACCTCCTACTACCGAAGGTTTGTGGAAGGCTTCGCCGAAGTTGCAAAGCCCCTCCACGACCTGACTAAAAAAGGAGAACCCTTTTCATGGACAGAAGACAGGGTCACTGCCTTCAACACCTTGAAAAACAAGCTGATCACAGCCCCCGTCGTTGCTTTCCCAGATTACAACCTGCCGTTTCGTCTATACACGGACGTGTCCTTCATCACGATAGGTGCCGTCCTAGCACAGGTACAGGAAGGACGCGAGCAAATTATCGCATGCGCCAGCCGAACTCCCCACCAAGTGGAGAATAACTACGCTGCCACCAAGTGCGAATGCCTCGGAATCATCTGTGCCCTAGAACACTTCCGGGCCTACCTCTCTGGCACAAAGGTCACCATCATCACTGACCACCAGTCGCTCCAGTGGCTCTGACAATCAAACACCCATAATGCACAAATCATCAGGTGGAGGGAGACCTTAGAAGATTTCCACTACGAGATCTCCTATCGCCCCGGGAAACTCCACACCAACACAGATGCACTGTCCCGGCTCCCCATTCAGGCTATTCACCCTACGTCCGAAGTGATCCAACGATGGCAGGATCAAGATCGACCAGACTGGATAGCCGCTCACATTTTTTCCAGACTTAACCAACAGGGTGATCACCTCTTCACACAAACAGGCCAAATCGCGCTCGACCCCATTACAGGCCTGGACACCTTGACCCATCTCCATTCAGACAACGGGATCCACCTGGGTACAAAGAAATTACTGCAGGTGTTTCCAGATATTTACTGGACGACCAGCCCCTCCACCTTGGTCCAATAAGTAGTCCAAGCATGCCGCGCCTGTGCCCTTGGAAAGGACATCACTCGCACATTCGGTCCCACGAGCAAAATCATACCTCACAAACTCTGGCAACTCTTGCCCGTGGACATTGTAGGCCCCTTGCCACCGAAAGCTGGCTACCATTACATAATCACGTTCGTAGACAGCTACTCCAAGTTCCTCATCGCCTGTCCAGCAAAGGAGCATCATGCTGTAGCAGTAGCTGAAGCCCTCATTCTCCACATCTTCCCCTATTTCAGTGTCCCACAGGCGCTGCATTCCGACAATGCACCAGAATTCACTGGGAAAGTGTGGAAAGAACTCGCCACTCTTTTTAGATTTCAGATCACCCACTTCTCTCCCTACTGGCCCCAAGGAAATGGTATCTGCGAAAGGAGCCATCGCACCCTCTTAAATCAGGTGCACACCCGAACAGAGGAGACCCAAAATGAAGACTGGCCCGCCCATGTAAAAATCGTGCAATGGGGGCTAAACACATGCCCTAGAGATGACGGTATTTCCCCCCACGAGCGTGTTTTCGGGGAAGCCCCGCTCCTCCTTCCCCTCAGACATCACCTCAAACCACCGACCAAGTCACCAGTGTCCGATCCCATGCACCACCTAAAGAGCAGATTACACCACCTGCAAAAACAACTAGACCTCACACCTGACACCCAGCCCACCAACCCTTACAAGCCTGGAGATACCGTTATGGTGGCCCGACTACCAACCCCACCCAAACTCACCCCACGATTCATGGGCCTCTACACCATCCCCAACATCCCCAACCCGTACCAAGTCACCATTGACTACAACAAAACTCCACGTATGTATGTATCGTAACCGATACGTCAGACCATACACCACGAACAAAACAATGCCCGCTCCCCCACCTATGTATGTGGGGGCACGGTGGCTCAGAGGTAGAGCATTGAGCTCGGGACCGGGGGGTCACGAGTTCGAGCCGCGCCCGGGACTGTCATGCCGGGAGGGGTAGTGCCCTCCTGTTACCTAGCGGGGCTATATGATCTCATTGTAAGGTCTAGCTCGGGGATTCTTTAATCCCTTTAATCCCCCACCTATGTTCCCCAGCCCCACAGCTGCATCATCCCCCTCCCCCCATACCTCATCCACTGATTCCTATTCCCTATACCTTACCCCTTCCCCCTCCTCCACATCATCGCCCCTCCCCTCCTCCTCACCTGCTCCCTCCTCGTCCCGCTCATTCCCCCCCACTTCCACCTCCCACCCCACTTCCACCTTCCCCAGCCCTGCAGCATCACCTCACTTGCACGCTCATGCTACCTTTCCCAAGTTGCATTCCACAAGCCTTGATCCTCCGCCCTCACTCACACCACCATGCCAGCTTCACCTCGCACCTCCGGAACAAACCACTCTCTTCCCTCCACGCTGCATTCCCCCAGCTCAACCCTCCCCCACCCCCATCTCGCCAACAATTCCACCTTCCCCACCACCCCCAGTCACCCGCAACAAACGCTCCACACCCTGCGCCCCACCACCTCCGTCCCTGCCCATGCCCACACTCACCACCTCCACCACCCGTTCTGGGCAAATCTCATGCCCACCCCAATGATACAACACCACCCCCTCCCCATCGCCACCTACCACCCCGACACCGCCCAAAACCAACCAAGTAATGCTCTGCATTCACCAGGCCCTGCCGGCAACCCAGCCACCCGCATTCCCAAGGGATTTCACCACCGCCAACCACCGGCATAAAATGCCAGCCCTCCCGTCGGCGGCCAGCATACAGCCACAGACCACCAACACCGCACCAC
This sequence comes from Birgus latro, assembly GCA_018397915.1. Lineage (NCBI taxonomy): Eukaryota > Metazoa > Arthropoda > Malacostraca > Decapoda > Coenobitidae > Birgus > Birgus latro. The sequence goes on along the minus strand of JAGKTI010005585.1, from coordinate 38,438 downwards.
CATCCCCAACCATGAAGATCCGCTGTGTCACCTGGATCCCCATCACAGGCAAGAAAAGGCGCGTTCGCGGGACGTTTTACCTGCGGTGCCTCCTCCAGGAGTCACCTCAACCCTCCATGCTGTACATGAACGTCAGCCCAGACCACCAACTGGACTACTACACCACCCACTGGACATCCCTCCTGCAACACCTCACACCTCAACACTAAACCACCACAACCTATACATATCACCTCCAGGCATGGGGACATGATTTTTTTTATATCGACGGTGGTGAAATGCAGGATATAGGTGAAATACAGAATAACAAAGCTCCCCCTCAACCTCACCTGGGCCAGACACCAACCCCAGGAGGAGATACCCAGGGAGCGGAAGTGAGCAGCACGCGCTCCGCTCAAGACAGGCACACCTGTACCTCTCCCGCATGCCCCTCTCGCATTCAGGTGAGCCACCGTGCAGGTAGCAGTAACAGTGCATTACACCTCCGCCGCACCAACCATCGCCAGGTTCAGGATGGGGTTATTCCTATAGCCCCAGACAGTATTCCAGCATCAGCCACTAGCTGCCCACTTGCTGCTTCCCTCCCTCAGCCATACCGGGTGACGGCCACCTTGCCGCATACGGGGAGGAGACGGCCACCTTGCCGCATACGGGGAGGTGACAGCCACCTTGCTGCATATGGGGAGGAGACGGCCACCTTGCCGCCCTCATTATAACTCCATAAAAGGAAGTAGAGTGATGGCTACCTCACCACATGTACTCACACCGAGTGACGGACACCTAGCCACGCACAGGGAGGAGACAGCCAACTGCCCCCCTCACTATAACTCCATGGAGGTAGAGTGACGGCCACCTTGTCGCACATACTCACACCGGGTGACAGCCACCTAGCTGCACATGGGGAGGAGATGGTCAACTGCTCCCCTCGCTATAACTCCATAAAAGGAGGTAGAGTGACGGCCACCTAGCCGCACACGGGGAGGAGACGGCCAACTGCCACCCTTGCCCTAACTCCATAAAAGGAGGTATAGTGACAGCCAGCTTGCCGCACTTTCTCACACTGGGTGATGGCCACCTAGCCGCACACGGGGAGAACACGGCCCCTAGCCGGCCTCGCTCTAACTCCATAAAAGGAGGGGTAGTGATGGCCACCTCGCCGTGCTTACACACACCGGGTGACTGCCACCTAGCTGCACACTGGGAGGAGTCAGCCACTAGCTGCCCTTACTCTAACTCCATAAAAGAATGGAAGATGATGACCACCTCGCCGCACCTAGGAGACGGCCACTCTGCCGCTCCACTAAAAGAAGGGGCCTAGGAAAGTGCCCTCACACTCTCTTCCCACAGAGACGTCCTTGCCCTCGACCAACAGCTGGAGGAGGCCCAGCAAGGGCTCTTGGTATCGGGAGTCCTAGCCCTCTCCCTCGACCCTCGGCGACCCCAGTCCCTGTCGGACTCTGTTACCCCAGGCTGCCACAGCCCAGTCCTGACGGAGACCCAGAAACGAGACCACAGCCCTGGGACCAGCCGAGATGTTCCTAGGACCACGGGACGAGACTTCTCCAGCCCCATGCGACGCCCCCTGAGTAAGCGTAGGCAAACACGCCTCCTGGCCCTGTTCAGGCCCAGCCCCTAAGCCCGGGCTTCCCCCCCCCCCCGTACTCCTGTGGAAGGGCCCACCCTCTCCTGCCCGGCCCTCTGATAACTCCCGGACTAGACTCTATGGGTCGGTCTCCATTCAGCCACCAGAAGTACTGATGACTCGGGGCACCCTGACACAGGCCGCTAACAAGCCCCAGCCCTCTCCTGCCCCCAAGTCCCCTGGTTCTGTCTATCTCTGTGTGTTATAACTATTTTCCTGTAAAATGTGCATTCATGTTGTGTCAGAGTTGTAATTTGTTGGTAATATACGTGTAAGGTTGTTGCCCTGCCTTTTTATGCCCTGTTCCCTCTAATTGCCTTGATAGAGCCCAACCCGATCTAGAAAGAGAACCCCAGTCCAGTCTCCGTGTATAAGTGACGAGAAGTCGCACCCTAATTCATGCAGCATAACACTAATCAACCTCAACTGCCACGATCCCATCACTAGCTCGGCAATCTACTACTGTTTATAGTACCATTATCACCATAGCCCAGCACATCATCACAACCATAACATCATTACTACTCTACTGCCACAACCTTTCAAAGCCGACACCATCATTGTAAACGAACTACAAACGCTTATATCCAGCATAAAGGCGTTAATGAAGGCAATATTCTGACTGCAGTTTGAAAATTTTCTCAAACGCACACCCACGAAGGTATGACAGAGGTGCGACCCCCACCCCAGGAGGGAACAACAGGGAGGCTGAGAAGGAGCGCGTGGAGTCATGGCCACAGGAGATTATCTCCCCTACTACCGGGCTGCAGGGGATTATCTCCCCCACTACCCTAGGCTCCTCTCACCCACAACCAACACCAACCGGAGTGTGCAGTAACAGCACACTACACTCCAGCCGGGCCAGTGCTTCTCAGGTTCAGGGTGGGGCTAGCTCCATAGCCCCAGACAGCACCTTGATGACGGCCACCAGCCGCTCTGCAGCTGCTACCCTTCCTCAGCAGGACCGAATAATGGCCACCAGCCGTTCACGGGGGGTAGACGGCCACCAGCCGCTCCCTGTTAATTGGCCTTCCAAGAAAGAGACAGGGTTTCGGTGATGGCCACTAGCCACACCAGCAGGGAGGTGACGGCCACTAGCCACACCAGCAGGGAGGTGACGGCCACTAGCCACACCTTGACTGCCTCCTCAAGAGGGGACGTCAACTCAGTGACGGCCATTAGCCACACCAGCAGGAGGGTGATGGCCACCAGCTGCACTACTCCTGCGATCCCCCTGAGGATTGGGACTCAGGTGATGGCCACCAGCCGCACCAGTAGGCATGTGACGGCCACCAGCCACACCAGTAGGCAGGTGATGGCCACTGGCCAAACTGGCAGCCCAGTGACGGCCACCAGCCACATTAGGGGTGCAGTCTTCTTGGGGCATGACACCTTGGTGACGGCCACTAGCCGCACCATCGGGCATGTGACGGCCACCAGCCGCATTCCGCCCGCAATCCGTCAGGAGCACGGGAACCCAGTGACTGCCACTAGCCACTCCACGTCCACTGTTCTAGGGGATGTGGCAACTGCCACCAGCCATGCCGAGGAGGGAACGGCCACACGCCGCCCCTCGCCCCCTACTCCTGTACCTTCCCCCTTCGAGGGCTTCCCTTGCTCGCCCACCTCCACCTGTGGCAGATCGGGACCCCATATCCTCACTCCATTCAGAGACCCTTCTTTGGAGGAGTAGCACCTGGTGGAGGCCTGGCAAGGCCCCATGGTATTCCCCAGAGCACGAGTCCTACAACCTTCACCCCAGGGACACCAATCCCTGATGGACTCTCCATGAGAAGGACACCGCCAACCCCACCAGACAAAGGCCCTGCCAGTGAGAGACCGTAACCCTCGAACCCACCGGGACATCCCTAGGAAACCGGGCCGTGACCTTTCCCACCCCACCAGATGACGGCCTACTTAACAGAACGGGTGTAAACAAGTGCACCTGCTCTCCCTGTTCGGTCCCAGCCCAGAGGCCCCCTCAGTGACGGGTACCTCACCACGCCGCCCCGCAGCTGATCCCAGACGACCCGACTCCCAGCAGCAGTCCCGTGCCTCCTGATGATGGCACTTGATGGGACCTCCACGACACCGGGCCGGCACCTGTAGCAGCCCAAGGCAACGCCGTCCATCCCAGAGTCCTCTGAACCTGTCTATAGTGCTTACATTACTCTATAGTGTATTGTGTGTCATATTGTCCTGTACTGTATTCAGTTGTGTTCAAATAAGGTAATATACGTGTAAGGTTGGTTGCCCAGAGTTTTATGCCCTGTTCCTTGAATTGCTGTAATACCCAACCCGGTCTAGAAAGAGGACCCCTTTCTAGACACCGTGTTTAACGAACAAGCAGTTGAGTCTTAAACCCATCGCATAACACTAGTGGCTAGCGGTGGTTTTTAACCCGGTAGGTGGCAACAAGGAATGAAGGGGAAACACGGCAAAATGGCGACCAAACCTCATGTTCAATTACCGAAATTTGACCCTGAGCAGTACTACATCCGCACATACCTAGAGATAGTCAAGCCACCCTTGGACATAGGATTCAAGATGGATAGGCAGAAGATAGCAGTGACCCTGCCAAATCTTTTTTTTTTTTTAATGCAAGGAAGAAGGAACCAAAGGCCACGGGCCAGCATACTGTTCCTTCCAAGAAAAAGCAAAAACAATCCAAAAGAGCCAAATTCAAGATCCGTTCATTTCGAGATGCCTGGACACACTGCATTTGAAAGACTGGAGATCATAGGAAGTAGGAAATACAGACAGAGGAAGACAGTTCCAGATTTGACCAGTTGCATAAATGAAGGACTGGGAGTAACGGTTAACTCTTGCATTAGAGAGTTGGACAGTAAAGGGATGAGAGTTTGTTGCTAGACGGGTACTACGTGCCCGTCGTAGAGGTGGAGGGATGCAAGCAGACAGTTCAGAGGAACAGTGACCATTGAAGTAGCGACAGAAGAGAGATAAAGATGCAACAGTGCTGCAAAGAGACAAAGGTTGAAGGGAATCAGTAAGAGGAGGAGAGTTAATGAGACGAAAAGCTTTTGACTCCACCCTATTCAGAAGAGCTGCATGTGGGGAGCCTCCCCACACATGAGAGTTGTACTCCATACACGGGCAAATAAAACCCGTGTACAAAGTCAACAACTGTGCAGGGGTAAAGAAAGTTCCAAGACAAATTCCGAGAGAATGAAACCCTAAGCATATTTAGGGATGATGCAGGACTGAGCTGGACATTATTAAACATTAGTGGGTAATCCTGAGGAAGATTCTGTCAGGTTGATAAGTGTAAGAACTGAGTTTTTGATGCATTAAAAATAACAAGATTATTTTTACCCCAATCAGAGATACGAGCCAAGTCAGACATTAGGTGTGCCACAGCCTCATCCCTTTTTTGTTGAAGTAACTGCTGAGATGGACGTTGTGGAAACCGAATGGAAAAGTGAAGGGTGGAATCATCAGCATATGAGTGGATAGGGTTAGATGTACAGCTTAGAAGGTCATTGATGAATAAAAGGAAGAGAGTTGGTGATAGGACTGAGCCCTGAGGAACACCACTGTTGATAGGTCTAGGAGAAGAACGATGGCCGTCTACAATTGCGGCTATAGAACGACCAGAAAGGAAGCTAGAGATGAAGGCACAGATAGAAGGATAGAAACCGTAGGAGGGCAGTTTGGAAATTAAAGATTTATGCCAGACTCGATCTGGACAAAGTAGTAGCCAATATTGCACCCAAGATCGTCCCAGAGCTGACATGGGCGGACTTCACTCAACTAGCGACTCAAGCAGTCACCCCTTCTCTAAGGAAAGTCGTGGCACTAGCACAACTCGACTCCCTAGTATACGACAGCAACCTCAACAACACATTCGTCCAGGCCAGGCGACTCGTCACCACCGCATACCCGGAGTGTGATGCGCCAAACCGGAAACAACACACTTTCAACACCCTGATCAGGATCCTCCCCCACATATGACCCAACGGTAGACCTGGACAAGGATATCCAACTCATGCTTCGTCTCCTGGCTGCCCGTTCCTCCCCACAACGGATTGGCGCCATTAGCAAGTTCCCCACTCAGAAAATGGCACAGCCATACAATCCAAGGCCACCTCCAGCCCAACCAAGCCCTCCACTGGTGCCTTCCATCCCCAGGGTCCACCCTACATGGTAACGCACAAACCCCAGGGAGGCCAACTTAATCTCCAACAACCTGTGGGAATTCATGGCATGCAGCCACAAATGCCCACTCCACGACATATGGGAGCAGCTTAAGGCTCCCGATGGAAGACGGCCACCCAGGGGTGCCGTAAGGTTTCCTCCCTGGACGACGAGGGCACCAAAGACGAAACTTCATCAACCCCCTGCACTGACTGGGGGGAAATGGAGCCCAAGGACGACGAAGCACCCCAGCAGTTGGATTTTTAGGACCGCCCCAGCACCTCCCCACGGTGGCAGGGGCCACCTCACAGAAATACTGCCCCCCAGAATGGGGTAAAGGCGAGGCTTTTGGTTGATACGGGAGCAGCCAGATCCTGCCTCTATAGCCACTTTTACTCCTGTCACAATTTGACTTTCGGCCCACTTTTCACCACCTCAGCTCACCTTGTGGACACGGAGGATGGCCCCCTGCCCATACTTGGGGAAACCCGGGCTCTACGTGCAGACACCCACCAGGAGGCCTCTGCACAACACCAGTTCATCATATTTGACTCATCCTGTCAAGCATACGACAGCTACCTGGGCCTGGACTTACTTCAGAAATTACAAGCCAACATCGACTGCTACAAGTGTTGTCTTCAATTCAACAAGCCTCCAGACCCTGGCCCCCAGCCTCTATGCACGTGCATACCCCATCTCCCACCTTCTCCCTCACCTCCCCCATTGCCCCCCCACCCCCCTCCCTGACTCCCCACCCCACCTTCCCTGCTACCATCACCTCCGCCCTAACAATTCCCCTTCACCATGAAGCCTGGCTGCATCTAAATTGACCCACCGGAACCTCCATCCTGTTCTCCCCCACCTTGCCACCTGAAGCCCTCTCCGCCTGCCTACTATCCCCTACCTTCCTTCCCCCACCACCACAACATGGTGCGCATCGCCAGTGTCTCCACCTTTCCCCTCACCCTGCCCAAAGGATTAGTGGTGGGAGAAATGGAAGAGGCAAAGCCCTGCACCCCCCCCCCCCCCCCCCCCACCTCTCGCCACATCAAGCAGACCTACTCCTGGACTTTCAGGACCTATTCGCATTAGGACCAACAGACATTGGCCACACCACCTACCTTACCCATAACATCCACACGGAAGGACCACCCATCCCCCAACTATCCAGGCAGAAGAACCCCAAGCAGCGAGCTGAGGAAGATCGGCAGGTTCAGGAAATATTAGATGCCAGCGTCATCTCGCCTTCCACCAGCCCATGGTCCTACCCCGTCGTTCTTGTCAAAAAGAAGGATGTGACCATGCGTTTTTGTGTGGACTATAGACGACTCAACGACGTCACCACCAAGGATGCCACTCCACTACCCAGGATAGACTACTCCCTCGACTCCTTGTACGGGGCGTCATGGTATTCCACCCTAGATCTACAGTCGGGATACTGGCAAGTTCCGGTCCATCCTGATGACCGGGGAAAGACAGCCTTCTTCGCCAGCAATGGCAAACATTACGAATTTAATGTCCTTCCCATCAACCTCTGCAATGCTCCCGTCACCTTCTCCCGACTTATGGAGTCCGTCCTCAGTGGCCTCACCCGGGAAACCTGCTTAGCCTACCTGGATGATGTTAGTGTTTTCAGCCAGACCTGGGCCGACCACCTCCACTGCCTCAAACAGGTCATTTCCCACATCCGTCAAGCTGGGCTAAAACTCCGACCATCTAAGTGCGTCCTGGCGGCACAATCCATCGCCTTTCTGGGTCACATTATTTCCAAGGAAGGGATACAACCCAACGCCGACAAGCTGCGCACCATCGCCAACCTCCCCCTGCCTCGAGACGTTCACGAAGTCCCTGCTTTCTTAGGGCTGACCTCCTATTACAGGCAATTTGTGAAAAGCTTTGCTGGCATCACCAAGCTTCTCCATGACATGACCAAAAAAGACGGACCCTTCACAAGGACAGTCGAGCGAGTCTCTGCTTTCCACACTTTAAAGACCAAGCTGATCACAGCCCCCGCCATCGTCTTCCCTGATTACACCCTACCCTTCCGCCTCTACACAGATGTATCCCTAGTGGTGATAGGCACCGTCCTTGCCCAGGTCTAAGAAGGGCGGGAGCAGATATCGCCTGTGCCAGCCACACTCTCAACAAAGCCGAGAGAAATTATGCCGCCACAAAGCAGGAATGCCTTGGCATCATATGGGCGTTGGAGCACTTTCAGGCCTACCTCTCAGGCACAAAAGTCACCATTATCACTGACCATCAGTCTCTACAGTGGCTCCATCAGTCTAACACCCTAAGTACCCAACTCATCCGTTGGAGGAAAACACCGGAAGAATTCCAATATGAAATTTCATATCGCCCCAGCAAGCACCACACCAATGCCAACGCCCTGTCCCGACTCCTGATCCAATCCATCAGCGCCAAAACAGACCTCTTGCAACGGTGGCGCAACAAGGACCATCCCCATTGGATGCCACCCCAAATCTTCACCAAACTCCACCAAGGCAACCACCTCTTCACTCAGTCGGGGCACATCATGCTAGACCCAGACACCGCCCTAGACACCCTAACCCAGCTCCATTCCAACAGCGGTGTCCACCTGGGCACCAAGAGACTACTGCAGGTATTCCAGGGCACCTAACCCCTCCAACCTGGCCAAACAAGTAATCCAGACCTGCCGGGCCTGCACGCTGGGGAAAGACATCATCCACACGACCAGCCCCACCAGGAACATCACCGCCCACAAACCCTGGCAATTTCTTGCCGTGGACGTAGTAGGACCCTTGCCTCCCAAAGCCGGCTACCGATACATCATCACATTCGTGGATACTTATTCAAAATTCCTCATCGCCTGCCCAGCCAAGGAACATCATGCCGTGCCACAGCCAAAGCCCTTGTCCGCCACGTCTTCCCATATTTTGGTATCCCCCAAATGCTGCATTCGGACAATGCACCGGAATTCACCAGCAAAGTGTGGCAAGAACTCGCCACTATTTTTGGATACCGGATCTCCCACTCCTCTCCCTACTGGCCCCAAGGGAACGGCATATGCGAGAGGAGCCACCACACTTTCCTCAACCAGGTGCAGACCCACATAGAGGAGACTAAAAATGAAGACTGGCCCGCCTACATTAAAATCATTCATTGGGGAATGAATTCCTGTCCCCGAGATGACGGCATTTCACCCCATGAACGGGTCTTTGGAGAAGCTCCACTTTTCCTACCCTTACAACACCATCTGCAGACACCTTCCACGTCCCCAATGTCTGACCCCCTTCACCTCAAGAGAAGGCTACACCACCTCAAGAAACAGCAGGACCTACAGCTGGACGTTGCCCCATCTAACCCCTACAAGCCTGGAGACCTAGTAGTGGTGGCCCAACTCCCTACCCCCAACAAGTTAGCACCAAGATTCACGGGGCCCTACACAATCACCCACATCCCCAACCCCTACCAAGTCACCATCGATTACAACAACACCCGCCGTACCTACCGCAACAGACATGTGTGACCCTTCTCGCCTGGTGCATCCCCTCCACCCCTGTCCCCTAAATCCACAAATCCTGCCACCTCGCTCTCTCTCACAACCACCCCTACACCCTCTGACTCATCACCCTTTGTTTCACACCGTCCTCCTCCTGTGCATCCTCCCCTACCAGCGTTCTCACCTCACTCCTCCCTCGCCGTCTCGCCTACCCTCTCTTTCCCCCCGGCGACCTCACCTCACCCCTCACCTCGCAGTGCCACACCACCACCACCAACCTAGCTGCCGCACCAAGAAACTCACACACCACCCCTAGTCACAGTACTGTGCCCCAGATACTCTGTCCGCAACTCTCCGCCCACACCACCCTCTCCAAGCCACTCCAGTGTACTTCGATCACCCCCACTACTCCACTTCCAAACACCCACACGCCACCACCCAGCCACCAACATGCACAGCCACCATACCACCCAACCTCCCTTATCACTCACCACCCACACCCACCCTTACCACCACCGTCACCAAATTGGGGCAGATTTCCCGCCCACCGAAAAGGTACACCACTATCCCCTCACCCACACCCCCAACCACACCCACACCACGCAACACGACCCCCATCACATTCCACATACACCAAGTAAACTGGAAAGTTCCACTCAGCCAACTCCCCAGAGAGAAGAATAGCTCCTCCCCTGACCAGCGGCATAAAACACCGGCCACCTCACCTGTGGCCAGCATTCAGCCAGGAGACACTGATGCCTTGCCACCACCAACTATGAAGATCCGCCGCATTGTATGGGCTCCAGCCCAGGGCAGAGAGCACCACATCAGAGGAACCTTCCACCTTCTTCACCTCCTGCAGGACTCAATGCAAACCTCCACCCTGTACATCACGTATTCCCGCCAACGTGACCCCAACACCATCACCCCACACCGGACCTCCCTACTATGCCACCTCATATCACAGCACAGAACCACCACCACCGACACATACTACCTCCATGCACGGGGACATGACTTTTTCCCCAATGACGATAGTAAAATGCACACCAGGTTGGTCCTCCACCCACGAAGGTATGACAGAGGTGCAACCACTACCCCAGGAAGGAACAACAGGGAGGCTGAGAAGGAGTTAATGGAGTCACGGCCAAAGGGGATTATCTCCCCCACTACCCTACCCCCTTCTCGCCCGCAACCAACACCAGCCGGAGTGTGCAGTAACACTGCACTACACTCCAGCCGGGCCAGTGCTTCTCAGGTTCAGGGTGGGGCTAGCTCCATAGCCCCAGACGGCAACTTGGTGACGGCCACCAGCCACAGCAGGGACGAGACGGCCACCAGCCACTCTGCAGGTGCTACCCTCCCTCAACAGGACTGAGTAACTGCCACCAGCCATATCCAGGGGGGATACGGCTACCAGCCGCTCCCTTTCAATTGGCCCTCCAAGAAATAGGGTTTCAGTGATGGCCACTAGCCGCATCAGCAGGCAGGTGACAGCCACTAGCCACACCTGGACTGCCTTCTCAAAAGGGGACATCAACTCAGTGATGGCCACTAGCCGCACAGGCAGGAGGGTGATGGCCACCAGCCGCACTACTTCTTCGGTCCCCCCAGGGAACAGGACTCAGGCGACGGCCATCAGCTGCACCAGTAGGCAGGTGATGGCCACTAGCTGTCTGCCATCCTGCAGGGAAGGAAGACCTTGGTGGCAGCCACTAGCTGCGCCGGCAGCCCTGTGACAGCCACCAGCCGAATTAGGGGTGCGGTCTGCTTGGGGCACGACACCCCGGTGATGGCCATTAGCCACACCGTTGGGCATGTGACGGCCACCAGCCGCATTCCACCAGCAGTTCATCAGGAGCACGGGAACCCATTGACAGCCACTAGCCGCACTGAACAGGTGACAGCCATAAGCCGCTCCACGCCCGCTGTTCCAGTGGACTTGGCAACGGCCACCAGCTGTGCTGAGGAGGGAACAGCCACCCGCCACCCCTTGCCCCCTACCCTGTACCTTCCCCCTTCAAGGACTTCTCTTGCTCGCCCTCCTCCATCTGTGGCAGAGCAGGATCCCTCGCCCTCACTCCACTCAAAGATCCTTCTCTGGAGGAGCAAGACCTGGAGGGGGTCTGGTAAGGACATGCGGTATTCCCCAGGGTACAAGCCCTACAACCTGCTCCCCAGTGACATCAACCCCTGATGGACTCTCCACGAGAAGGACGCCACTGACCCCACCAGACGATGGCCCTGCCAGTGAGAGACAGCAGCCCTCGGACCCACCAGGTCATCCCTAGGACACCGGGGCATGACCTCTCCCACCCCGCCAGACGACGCCCTGCTCAACAGAGTGGGTGCAGACAAGTGCGCCTGCTCTCCCTGTTCGGGCCCAGCCCAGAGGCCCGACCTTGAGGCCCCCCTCAGTGACAGGCACCTCACCACGCTGTCCTGCAGCCGATCCCGGACGACCCAACCCCAAGCAGTAGTCCCGTGCCTCCTGACGAAGGCCGCCACACTTGACGGGACCTCCATGACATCGGGCCAGCACCTGTAGCAGCCAAAGGCTACACTGCCCATCCCAGAGTCCTCCGATCCTGTCTATAGTGCCTACACTACTCTATAGTGTATTGTGTGTCATATTGTCTTGCATTGTATTCAGTTGTATTCAAATAAGGTAATATACATGTAGGGTTGGTTGCCCAGAGTTTTTATGCCCTGTTCCTTGAATTGCTGTAATACCCAACCCAGTTTAGAAAGAGGACCCCACTCTAGGCACCGCGTTTAACCCGTCATGTCCCGACCAATTTCCCACCTCCGATACCCTCCAGTCCTGAGCATTTTCGGATTTTTTGGGGGAGGGCTCAAACCTTCGCTTTTGGTGAAAAACATCAAGAATGCAAAGAGAAATCGCCCTCCTGAGGCTATAAATGGTGCTATAGATGATGAATCAGCCTTATATTTTCCCTCTTTCTTAGGTTACCTGGCTAAAGAAAACTAACTATGGAAGGGTTAACTAATTCAGCCTACTTTAAATTACGTATTTATTTATTTATTTGGTACGAATTTATGTGTAGTACAAGACTATATTGGTTTTCACACATTTATGTAAGCAATAGAAACATTGTTCAGTCACCAAACACATCTACATATGGTACCTTCCTTTATGACATTACCACCTCATCACTTCTGTTTGTTTCTTGTTCTAGCTTCTTTATTTCTTTGTCCTTCCCCTCAGGAATCACTTTCACCGTGAATTTCGTCATTGGAGAGACCGTGGGGCAACATGTCTTTACTGGCCAGGTCACTGCTAACGGGTGAATTGCCGAGTGTGGGGGAGAGGGGGGGTCAGGTGGGGCCAGGTAGTATCCCCACTTGACAGCAGATAGAGAAAGGTCTCCCACATATGCCTACCAAAAATCACCCATGAAACTTAAAAATTGTGCAAATTATGATCCTTGCAATTGCAACGTCACTAGGTCTAGCTGTGACAAAACGTTGCGATGTGATGTACCCATACGTCGATGGGACGCCTCGGGTTAAGAAACAAGCAGTTGGGCCTTAAACCCGTCACATAACATTTTCCTACAGTTGTAGATAACTACTAGCATCAAAATTTACAAGACGTCTTTGTAGTAAAGGGTTAGTTACTGAATGATAGGTATCAAAGCACTTTAATAATGTGTAGTTTTATGTAACAAAATGATATAGGTTCGTTTCTTGTAAAACACTTGGTTTGCTTTTGTAGCTTTATACGAATCGATAGTCTTTACATCCTCATTCCCTTACTCAATGCTCCAGCCTTGTTTATGGTTGAGGCTGAGATGGGGGTTATAGTATTTGATGGGATATTAGCCAGTGGGTGGAGTGAAAAAAAAAAAAAATGAAAAGTTTCTGCAACTTGAAGGTGGGATTAGAAACGGAAAAATGGTTATCTTCAATAGAGAAGAGGTTGTAAGATATTGTTGAGAGGGGAAGGGGATGTGAAATGATAGTGCGACTTTATTAACTGAAAACGTTTGTTATGCTGCGTGTGACTTCTCGTCCTTTAGACACGGAGCCTGGAGCGAGGTTCTCTTTCTAGACCGGATTGGGCTCTTTTAAGGCATTCAATGGGAACAGGGTATAAAACTCAGGGCAACAAACCTTACACGTATATTACCATAAATTACAATACTGAGACAATCACATGGCACACTTTACAAGAAAATAATATTGCACACAGATAAATAGGGCCGGAGGACTTGGTGACAGGAGAGTGTGACTGGGGTTTGCTGTAGGGTAAGGCCCGGTGGTAGCGGAGGGCCCAGGCCGGCAGCCTGCATCGAGAGGCCTTGGGTCGTCGGGGCGTGTGGGAGGCCTTCATCAGGAGACCAGCCTGCTGTTCTTCGGCTCAGAGGGCCGTGGTAGGGGGGCGCCCTTCCGCAGGTATACGGGGGCTCGGGCCTAGGGGCTGGGCCCAAACAGGGAGAGTAGACGCACTTGCCTGCGCTTACCCTACCAGGTAGAAGGTCGTTGCGTGGGGCTAGGGAGGTCACGCCCCAGGGTCCTGGGGACGTCTTGGCTGATCCTTGGGATGCGGTCTCACTGTTGAGCCTCCGTCAGGCGTGGGCTGCAGCAGCTTGGTGTGGCAGAGTCCGACAGGGGTTGGGGCCACCGGGAGTTGAGTCGGAGAGCTAGGACTGCAGACACCAGAGGTCCTTGCCAGGTCTCCTCCAACTGTTGTCCAAGGGGGAGGGCATCCCTGTGGGGAGAAAGGGGGAGGGTACTTGCCGTTACCCTTTCTTTTAGGTCTTTTGTTGGAGCGGCAAGGTGGCCATCACCCGATGTGAGTAGTTGTGGCAAGGTGGCCGTTGCCTTTCCTCCTTTTTGGATTAGAGTGAGGGTGGCTGGTGTCCGTCTCCTCCCCCTTTGCGGCAAGGAAACCGTCACCTGTTGTGAGAAGGGGCGGCAAGGTGGCCATTGCCTTTCCTTCTTTTATGGAGTTAGAGCGAAGGCGGCTGGTGTTCATCTCCCCCCCATGTGCAGCAAGGTGGCCGTCACCCGGTGTGAGTAGGGGTGGCAAGGTGGCTGTCACCTGACTTCCTTTTATGGAGTTAGAGCGAGGGCAGCTGGCGTCCGTCTCCTTCCCGTGTGCAGCAAGGTGGTCATCACCCGGTGTGAGTAATTGCAGCAAGGTGGCTGTCACCTGACCTCCCTTTATGGAGTTAGAGTGAGGGCGGCAAGGTGGCCGTCTCCTCCCCATACGTGGCAAGGTGGCTGTTACCCGTTATGGCTGAGGGAGGGAAGCAGCAAGTGGGCGGCTGGTGGCCGTCTCGGGGTGCTGTCTGGGGCTAGAGAATTAGCCCCACCCTGAACCTGGCGAAGGCTGGTCTGGTGGGGATGTAATTTGCCGTGGCTGTGAACTCTGCGGCGAGTTACCTGAGCGCAAGAGGGGCGTGCGGGAAAGACGCAGGTGCGCCCGTCTTGCACGGAGCCAGTGCAGCTAATTTCCGCTCCCTGGGTATCTCCTCCTGGGGTGGGTGTCTCACCCAGGTAAGGGCGATGGGGAGCTTCGGTATTTCGACACGTATTGACGTTCTGCATTTCACCACCGTTGGTGGCAAAAAAGTCATGTCGCCGTGCCTGGAAGTGGTAGGTATAGGTGGTGGCGGGCTGGTGTTGTGGTGTGAGGTGTTGTAGGAGGGGGGTCCAGCGGGTGGTGAAGGGGTCTGGTTGGTGGCTGCTGTTGAAAGTGATGAACAGTGTTGAGGGTTAGGGTGATTCCTGGAGGAGGCACCGTAGGTGGAGTGTTCCCCGAATGCATTTTTTCTTGCCTGTGGTTGGGGCTCAGATGACACGGCGGATCTTCATGGCCGGAGATGGTGTGGTGGTGATGGTGAGCTGTGGCTGAATGCTGGCCACCGACGGGAGGGTTGGCGTTTTATGCCTGTAGTTGGAGGAGGTGGGGATGTCCCTAGGGAGTGCGGGTGGCTGTGCTTTCCAAATGGCTTGGTGAATGCGGTATGTCACTTGGTTGGTGTTTGGCAGCATCGGGGTGGTGGGTGGTAAGGGGGAGGGGGTGGAGGTGTATCGCTGGGGTGGGCGTGAGACTCGTCCAGATCGGGTGATGGAGGTGGTGAGTTTGGGTGTGGGTGGGGAGGGATGTGGTGGTGTGTGGGATGTGGAGCGGCGGGTGATGGTTGGTGGTGGGGACAGAGAGGGTGGTGGGGTTGCAGAGGTGGGAGGGGGTCTGGCCAGTGGAATGCTGTGTGGAAGGATAGTATGGGTTGTCCAGTAGATGTTAGGTGCTTAGGACACTATGGTGCGAGGAGGGGTGGTGGATTAAGGGTTGTGGAATACGGAGTCCCCAGGGGCGGGGACCATAAATGCCCTTACCATCCGCCCCTCTCCCGGTGATGACTCATGCCTGGAACCACTGTCTGACTCACTCCTTCTTCATTTCTGCAACATTCGCGGCCTTTCTTCTTTCTTTCTGTGGAACACAACCTCTCCTCCTCTAAATCTCACCTTCTTTTCTTAACAGAGACTCAGCTGTCTGAGGCAACCGACAGCAAATCCTTTTCTGTATCCTACTTTCTCTGTACTCATTTCAAAGCCAAAGGTGGCTGTTGTGTGTATGTATGCAACGACCTTTCTTGCTCTCGTGTTCCTGAACTTGATTCTTCTGAATTCTCTACTCTCTGGCTTCGGCTGTCCTGTCATTCTCTGACTAAATAAATCTGTGCTGTTTACTTATCGCCTAATTCTACTGACTATCAAAAATTCTTCTACTAACTTCTATGATGGAACACATTCTATCCATTTCTCCTTTCTCTGAAGTCTCCATTCTTGGAGACTTCAATGTTCACCACCACCTTTGGCTCTCCTCTCCTTTTACTGATTCACATGGTGAACAAGCCTACACCTTTTCTATCCTTAATGACCTAGAGCAGCTTGTACAGCACCCTACCTGTATCCCTGACCGCCTTGGAGAGAACTCTAGCATACTTGATCTCTTCCTTACAACTAATCCTTCTGCTTATACTGTTAATCTTTTTCCTCCGTTGGGCTCCTCCGATCATAACCTCATTATCTTAACCTGTACTATAGCTCCTGTGCAGCCTGGGGATCCTCCAAAGAAACGTCATCTGTGGTACTTTGGAGCTGCAGATTGGGAGGCCCTCAGGCTGTACTTCTTTGATTTTCCCTGGAATGATTATTGCTTCCATGGCCGGGAGCCATCTGCGTGTGTCTTATGCATTACGGAGGTTATTCTCTCGGGCATGGAAGCATACATTCCTTTCTCATATCCTTTGTCTAATGCAAGAAAGCCTCGGTTTAATCACGCTTGTTCTAATGCTCTCTGCAACAAGGAGAGGGCCTACAAAAGGTACCTGAGCCAACCCACCCCTGAATCACATCTTTCTTATGTTTCTTCCCGGAATCGTGCTAAGTCTGTTCTTCGTTCTGCTAAAAATAATTTCATCCGTGCTAAATGTTCTCAACTCTCCAACTCGATTCTTCACCCTCCTTCTGGAACCTTGCCAAAAACCTTTCTAACAACTTTACCTCATCATCCTTCCCTCCTCTTTTCTACTCTGATGGCTCTGTAGCTGTTTCTCCTACTGATAAAGCAGATCTCTTCGTTCAGACTTTCTCCTCAAATTCCACGTTAGACGATTCCGGTGCTGTTCCTCCACCACTTCCCCCCTCTGACTTCCTTATGGCTGACATTAAAATTTCTCCAGCTGATGTATTTACAGCCATCACTGGTCTCAATACTAACAAGGCATATGGGCCTGATGGGGTCCCTCCTGTTGTCCTCAAGAACTGTGCTTCAGTGCTTACACCCTGCCTAGGTAATCTCTTTCGCCTTTGTCTATCAACTTGTACCTTTCCTTCTTGCTGGAAGTTTGCTCTCATTCAGTCAGTCCCAAAGAAGGGTGACCATTCCCAACCCTCTAACTATCGTCCAATTGCTTTAACATCCTGTGTCTCAAAAGTGTTTGAGTCTATTCTTAACAGAAAAATTTTAAAGCATCTTCCCTATCATAACCTTCTTTCTGATGGTCAGTATGGGTTCCGTCAGGGACGCTCCACTGGCGATCTTCTCACCTACCTTTCGGACTCCTGGTCATCCTGCTTTCGGGACTTTGGCGAAAGCTTTGCCATTGCACTTGACATCTCAAAGGCTTTCGATCGAGTTTGGCATAAATCTTTAATTTCTAAACTGCCCTCTTACGGTTTCTATCCTTCTATCTGTGCCTTCATCTCTAGCTTCCTTTCTGGTCATTCTATAGCTGCTGTTGTAGACGGCCATCGCTCTTCTCCTAGATCTATCAACAGTGATGTTCCTCATGGTTCTGTCCTATCACCAACTCTCTTCCTTTTATTCATCAATGACCTTCTAAGCTGTACCTCTAACCCTATCCACTCGTACGCTGATGATTCCACCCTTCACCTTTCCTTTCGGTTCCCGCAACGTCCATCTCAGCAGTTACTTCAGCAAACAAGGGATGAGGCTATGGCACACCTAATGTCTGACTTGGCTCGTATCTTTGACTGGGGTAAAAATAATCTTGATGTTTTTAATGCATCAAAGACTCAATGCTTACACCTATCAACCCGCCAGAATCTTCCACAGGAGTACCCACTGATGTTTAATAATGTACAGCTCGTTCCTGCATCATCCTTGAACATGCTTGGGGTTTCATTCACTAGGGATTTATCATGGAAGGAGCATATTACATCTCTCGTGAAATCTGCTTTCAAGAGATTAGGTGTGCTAAGCTGACTCCGAACCTTCTTTATCCCCTTCACAGTTGTTGACTTTGTACACGGGTTTTATTCGCCCCTGTTTAGAGTACAACTCTCACGTGTGGGGAGGCTAGCCTCCCCCACATGCAGCCCTTCTCAATAGGGTGGAGTCAAAGGCTTTTCGTCTCATTAACACTCCTCCTCTTACTGGCTTCCTTCATCCTCTGTCTCTTTGCCGCACTGTTGCATCTTTATCTATTTTCTATCGCTACTTCAATGGCTACTGTTCCTCTGAACTGTCTGCTTGCATCCCTCCACCTCTACAATGGGCACGTAGCACCCGTCTAGCAGCAACCTCTCATCCCTTTTCTGTCCAACTCTCTAATGCAAGAGTTAACCGTTATTCCCAGTCCTTCATTTATGCAACCGGTCAACTCTGGAACTGTCTTCCTCTGTCTGTATTTCCTACTTCCTATGATCTCCAGTCCTTCAAACGCAGTGTGTCCAGGCATCTCGAAATGAACAATGGATCTTGAATTTCTCTCTCTTTTTGTATTGTTTTTGTTTGTTCTTAGAAGGAACAGTTTGCGGTCCCACGGCCTTTGTTTCCTTCTTCCTTGCATTTAAAAAAAAAAAAAAAAAGTGCGAGCGAGGTGATTCGGTGTCGGGGGCGGGGGAGGTAGAGGTAGGGGGGAGCGGGGTGATGAGGCGGCAGGTGAGGAGGAGGGGACAGGAGATGAGGTAGAGGAGGGGGAGGGGGTAAGGTATAGGGAATAGGAGTCGGAGGGAGAGGTTGGGGTTGAGGGGGAAGATGCAGTGGCGTGGCTGGGGGACGTAGGTGGCAGAGCAGGCGGGGTTTTGTTCGCCGTGTATGGTCTGACGTGTCTGTTATGGTAGGATTTGGATTTCATTAAATCAGGCTTTACTGATCTACCAAAAGACCCGCCGACATGTCGTAAAAATACCCCCCTCATACCAATACACCATTCCTGTATGAGACCGCCCTAGCATGTATTCAATATGGACGGTGGGTGTTAGCGCCGAAGTGGTGACATGTAGAGGTGTATGGTATGTAGGAGGGCTGCTGGGCCTTGATAGCAGGCTGTGAAGCCTATGCCCAGAGTCGGACACATAAAAAAAAAAAAAAAAAAAAAAGGTGCGGGGGGGNAGGTGTATGGTATGTAGGAGGGCTGCTGGGCCTTGATAGCAGGCTGTGAAGCCTATGCCCAGAGTCGGACACATAAAAAAAAAAAAAAAAAAAAAAGGTGCCGGGGGGTGTCATGATAGTCAATGGTGACTTAATACGGATTGGGGATGTGGGTAATTGTGCTGGGTCCTGTGAAGCGTGGGGCCAGTTTGTGTGGGGTTGGTAGTTGGGCCACCATAACTGTGTCTCCTCCTGGCTGGTAGGGGTTGGTGGGTTTGGTGTCCGTCTTTAGATCTTGGTGCTTTTACAGGTGGTGTAATCTGTTTTTTAGGTGGTGAAGGGGGTCAGACACTGGGGACTTGGTTGGGGATTTGAGGTGATGTCTGAGGGGTAGGAGAAGCGGGGCTTCTCCAAAAACATGCTCGTGGGGGGAGATTCCGTCGTCTCTGAGGCAGGTGTTTAGTCCCCATTGCACGATCTTTACGTAAGTAGGCCAGTCTTCATCTTTAGTTTGTTCTATTCGGGTTTGCACCTGGTTTAAGAGGGTGCTATGGCTCCTCTCACATATGCCATTTCCTTGGGGCCAGTAGGGAGAGGAGTGGGAAATCTGGTATCCGAAGAGGAAAGCGAGTTCCTGCCATATTTTCCCAGTGGACTCCGGCGCATTGTCAGAATGTAGTGCCTGTGGATACCAAAATAGGGGAAGACGTGGCAGACGAGGGCTTCAGCTACTGATACAGTGTGGTGTTTCTTATCTGGACAGGCGATGAGGAACTTGGAGCAGCTGTCTACGAACGTGATTATGTAACAGTAGCCGGCTTTCAGTGGTAAGGGCCCTACTACGTCCACGGCCAGGAGTTGCCAGGGTTTATGAGACGTGATTCTGCCGGCGGGGCCGGAGGTGCGGGTGATGTTTTTCCCGAGGGCGCAGGCTTGAACCACTTGTTGGGTCAAGTTGGAGGGCTTGTGGTCCAGTAGATGTCTCGAAGTACCTGTAGTGTGAGCAGGTGTATTCCATTGTTAAAATGGAGATGGGTCAAGGTGTCCAGGGCAGTTTCAGGGTCGAGTACGATGTGGCCCGTTTGTGTAAAGAGGTGATCGCCTTGTTGATGGAGTCTGGAAAAGACATGGGCTGGTATCCAGTCTGGTCGATCACGATTTCGCCATTGTTGCACCAGCTCAGGTGCGGGGTGGATGGATTGTATGGGGAGCTGGGACAGAGCGTCGGCGTTCGTGTGGAGTTTTCCGGGGCGGTAGAAGATTTCGTAGTGGAAATCTTCCAAGGTCTCCCTCCATCTGATGAGCTGTGCATTTTGAGTGTTTGATTGTCGGAGCCATTGGAGTGACTGATGGTCGGTGATGATGATGACCTTAGTGCCAGACAGGTAAGCCTGGAAGTGCTCCAGGGCCCAGACTATTCCAAGGCATTCTCACTTGGTAGCAGCGTAGTTATTTTCAGCCTGGTGGAGGGTTCTGCTGGCACATGTGATAATGTGCTCCTGTCCTTCTTGTACTTGTGTTAGGATGGCGCTGATTGCGATGAGTGACACGTCCGTGTATAGGCGAAAAGGTAGGTTGTAACTGGGGAAGGCGACGATGGGGGCGGTGATAAGCTTGGTCTTCAAGGTGTTGAATGCGGTAACTCTGTCCTCTCTCCATGTAAAAGGCTAGTCAGGTAGTGGAGGGGCTTAGCGATGTTAGCAATGCCCTTTACAAACCTCCAGTAATAGGAAGTTAGTCTCAGGAAAGCTCGGACTTCTGTTACGTCTTTTGGTAGAGGAAGGTCCACGATGGCGCGGAGTTTGTCTGGATCGAGGGCAATCCCTTCCTGGGAAATGATGTGCCCCAGAAAGGCAACGGAGTGTGCCGCCAGGATGCACTTGGATGGTTTAAGTTTCAACCCAGCTTGTCTGATTCGCTGGAAGACTTGCTTGAGGCGATGGAGGTGGTCAGCCCAGGTCCTGCTAGAAACGACAATGTCGTCTAAGTATGCAAGGCAAGTCTCCCACGTGAGGCCACTAAGGACGGACTCCATGAGATGTGAGAAAGTGGCAGAGGCGTTACAGAGTCCGAAAGGCAGGACGTTAAACTCGTAGTGTCTCCCGTTGCTGGTGAAGAAGGCAGTTTTCTCTCTGTCACTGGGGTGGACTGGGACCTGCCAATAACCTGATTGGAGGTCCAAGGTGGAAAACCATGATGCTCTGTACAAGGAGTCGAGGGAGTCATCCATACGTGGCAGGGGTATGGCGTCCTTGGCAGTAACGTCGTTGAGGCATCGGTAGTCCACACAGGATCTCATGGACCTACTTTCTTTTTCACTAGCACAACGGGGTAGGACCACGGGCTGGTGGAGGGTGAGATGACACCGGCATTTAACATTTCCTGGACCTGCCAGTCCTCCTCAGCTTGCTGGAGGGTTCTTTCGCCCAGGTGGTTGGCGAATAGGTGGTCCCTCGGTGTGGATCTCGTGGGTCAGGACAGTTGTGTGGCCTATATCAGTTGGTCCTGATGCAAATAGGTCCTGAAAGTCCAGGAGGATGTGGCGTTGGCTGACCGTTTGGTGGTGAGAGGTGGGGGGGTAGGGGAGGAAGGAGGGCGAGGGAGTGTGCAGGGCTTGGCCTCTTCCCTTTCTCCCACGACTAGCCCTTTTGGTAGGGTAAGAGGGTGGTGGAGAGGTTAGCGATGTGCACTGTATTGCGGTGGAGAGGGAGGAGGGTGGAGGAGGAGGAAGGTGGGGGGGAGTAGGCAGGAGGAGAGGGTTCCGGAGGGTAAGGAGGGGGAGAAAAGAATGGGGGTTCCTGACGGCCTGTTTAGTTGCAACCAGGCCTCATAATGAGGGGGGGATGGTGAGGGGTGGAGGCGATGGTATCGGGGAAGGTGAGGGCGGGGGGGGGGGGGGGGAAAAAGGGGTCGGGACCCCCAGGGGTTGAGGGGTGGGGACCGGGTCCGGGAGGGGGGGTCGTGCATGTGCAGATGGGCTGGGGGCTGGAGTCCGGAGGTTTGTTAAACTGGAGTCGCCGCCCATGGCAGTCAATGCTTGTCCGGAGCTTTTGAAGAAGATCCAGCCCCAGGTATCTGTCGTACGCACGACAAGAGGAGTAAAAAATAATGAAAGGGTGCAGTGCATAGACGTTTTGGTGCATGTCTGCACGTAGCGCCTGAGTTTTCCTACGTATGGGCAGGGGGCCATCCCCCGCGTCCACAAGATAAGCTGAGGTGGGGAAAAGCGGGCCGAGGGTCGAACGGTGATGTGAGTAAAAATGACTGTATAGGCAAGATCTAGCCACTCCTGTATCGACTAGCAGCCTCGCCTTTACCCCATTCAGTCTCATCTTGTTGTAGACTGGGGGGTGGTATTTCTGTGAGGTGGCCCCTGCCACCATGGGGAGGTGTGAGGGTGGTCCTAAAAATCCAGCTGCTGCAGTGCATCGTTGTCCTCGGGCTCCGTTCCCCCAGGGTCTAAGTGGTTGTCTGTGGAGGCGTCACCCTCGATGCCCTCATCCTCTAGGACCGAGATCTTATGGCGTCCCTGGGTGGTGGATTTCCTGCGAGCCGCTTTCAGTTGTTCCCTGATGTCGTGGTGAGGACATTTGTTGCTACATGCAGTGAATTACCATGGGTTGATGGAAATCTAATTGGTGTCTCTTGTGTCGGGGTGCTTGCGTGAGTGGTGGGCTTTGGCGATGGAGGGCGTTGGAGGGCTTGGCTGGACTAGAGGTGGGTGAGAGGTGCGTGGTGGTGCTGCTTTTTGTGTGGGGAATCTGCTTACAGCGCCAATCTCCTGTGGGGTAGTACAGGTAGCCAGGAGGCGATGTACGAGCTGGATATCTTTAGCCAGGTCTCCCTTTGGGTCATGAATTGTGAAGTGATCCCTGACAGCACCAGGGAGAATACTAACCAGGGAATTGAAAACATGTTGCTCCCGGGTTTCGTTGATGCATCCCGGGTATGTGGCGGTGACGAGTCGCTGGGCCTGGACGAGTGTGTTGTCGAGGTTTCCATCGTAGGTGAGGGAGTCAAGCTGTACTAGAGCTACGACTTTCGCTAGTGAGGGGGTAACTGCCTGAGTCGTAAGTTTGGTGAATTCTGCCCATGTTAACTCCGGGACGATCTTGGGTGCAATTGTGGCTACTGCTTTGCTCAGAAGTGGTAGTGTTACTGCTATTTTCTGTCTGTCTGTCTCGAAGGCTATGTCTAGCACTGGTTTTACTATTTCCAAGTATGTGTGGATGTCATATTGCTCAGGGTCGAATTTAGGTATCTGGACGTGGTTTTGTCGCCATTTTGCCGAAGTTTCCCTTGTTCCCCTGTTACCACCCACCAGGTCAAGAACCACCGCTGGCCACCAGTGTTATGCTGCATGTGTAAGGGTTTGACTTCTTGTCCCTTAGTCACGAAATCTGGAGCAAGGTTCTCTTTCTAGACCGGGTTGGGCTCATTTAAGGCATTCAATGGGAACAGGGTATAAAACTGAGGGCAACAAACCTTACAAGTATGTTGCCATGAATTACAATACTGAGACAATCACATGGCACACTTTACAAGAAAATAATTTTGCACACAGACAGACAGGCCCGGAGGACTCGAAGACAGGAGAGTGTGACTGGGGCTTGCTGTAAGGTGAGGCCCGGTGATAGCGGAGGGTCCAGCCCAGCGGCCTGCGTTGAGAGGCTTTGGGTCTTCCGGGCATCTTAGGGGCCTTCGTCAGGAGGCCGGCCTGCTGTTCTTCATCTCGTCCTGGAATGATCAGAGGGCCGTGGTAGGGGGGCGCCCTTCCACAGGTATACGGGGGCTCGGGCCTAGGGGTTGGGCCCGAACAGGGAGAGCAGGTGCGCTTGCCTGCGCTCACCCTGCCGGGTTGAAGGTCGCCGCGTGGGGCTAGGGAGGTTGCGCCCCAGGGTCCTGGGGACGTCTCAGCTGGTCCTTGGGCTGTGGTCTTGCTGTTGAGCCTCCATCAGGTGTGGGCTGTGGCAGCTCGGTATGGCAGAGTCCAACAGGGGTTGGGGCTGCCGGGAGTCGAGTCAGAGCTAGGACTCCAGACACCAGGGGTCCTTGCCAAGCCTCCTCCAACTGTTGTTCAAGGGGGAGGGCGTCCTTGTGGGGAGAGAGGGGGAGGGTACTTGCCGTTACCCTTTCTTTTAAGTCTTTTGTTGGAGAGGCAAGGTGGCTGTCTCCTAGGTGTGGCAAGGTGGCCATCACCTCTCCTCCTTTTATGGAGTTAGACCGAGGGTGGCTGATGTCCGTCTCCTCCCCGCGTGCAGCAAGGTGGCCGTCACCTGGTGTGAGTAGGGGTGGCAAGGTGACCATCACCTTTCCTCCTTTTATGGAGTTAGAGCGAGGGCGGCTGGTGTTCGTCTCCTCCCCGTGTGCGGCAAGGTGGCTGTCACCTGGTGTGAGTAAGGGCGGCAAGGTGGCTGTTTCCTGACCTCCATTTCTGGAGTTAGAGCGAGGGTGGCTGGTGTCCGTGTCCTCCCTGTGTGGGGCAAGCTGGCCGTCACCTGGTGTGAGTAGAGGCGGCAAGGTGGCCATCGCCTGACCTTTTTTTATCGAGTTAGAGCGAGGGCGGCTGGTGTCCGTCTCCTCCCCATGTGCGGCAAGGTGGCCGTCACCTGGTGTAAGTGTGGCATGGTGGCCATCACCTGACCTCCTTTTATGGAGTTAGAGCGAGGGCGGCAAGGTGGCGGTCTCCTCCCCGTATGCGGCCTCACCCAGTATGAGTAGGGGCGACAAGGTGGCCATCACCTGACCTCCTTTTATCGAGTTAGAGCAAGGGCAGCTGGTGTCCGTCTCCTCCCCGTGTCCGGCAAGGTGGCCATCACCCGGTGTAAGTGCTGCAAGTTGGCCATCACCTGACCTCCTTTTATGGAATTAGAGCGAGGACAGCATGGTGCCCATCTCCCTGTATGCAGCAAGGTGGCCATCACATGGTATGGCTGAGGGAGGGAAGCAGCAAGTGGGTGGCTGGTGGCCGTCTCCAGGGTGCTGTCTGGGGCTAGAGAATTAGCCCCACCCTGAACCTGGCAAAGGCTGGTCTGGTGGGGATGTAATTTGCTGTGACTGTGAACTCTGCGGCAAGTTACCTGAGCACGAGAGAGGTGTGCAGGAAAGATGCAGGTGCGCCCATCTTGCACGGAGCCCGCGCAGCTCATTTCCACTCCCTGGGTATCTCCTCCTAGGGTGGGTGTCTTGCCCAGGTAATGTCGCTGGGGAGCTGCGGTTTTTCGCCAGTAATGATGTTCTGCATTTCAACGTTATTGGAAACAAACGAAACACAAGGTGTTAGAGGGTGGTTGTATTAATCGAGGGGGTTATTAGAAACATACTCAAAAATATAGTGGTCATAATTGTCAGTGAAATTGTTATGCCACGTATTTGAGGGCCAACTACTCGTCCCTTGCGCGAGAGGTGAACAATACCTGTTGCTTATCTGAGGGGCAACTTCTCGTCCCGTCAAAGACATAGACTCACAGCGGGTTCTTATTCAAGACCGGGTCGGCATCTCTAAGGAAAGGACTGGACACAAAAACAAGGCAGTGAATTGTTACACACATGAATTACAAATATCTTCCCAGAGACAAATATTACAAACACTAAATACAATAGATTCTGTGATGGCTGGGGATAGGTTAAGGTTTTACTAAATTGAAATCTGTCCTTATACCAGCTTAGGGAAAGTATGGTAGAATACACACAGCATTTCGGTACTCATATTTCACTTATTCTTTTGGACACAGGAATACACTTACTACAATTTCCCAATATATTATAGCACTGGACGGCACTGATACAAAGGTTCAGTTACGTTAACACTTGTGTTGATAGACACCAAACTGGTCGGCGGTCTATCATGGAAGAAGTCAGCTGCGCTGTGGTACACTGTGAGGGGGGGACTGCGGTATGTTAGAGGAACACTCGGAGGTGACTAGACACACCGTGACTAACGTGCCTGTACACTGGGTGAGGGAGATGTTTAATAAGCAAGGGGATGGCATGATTGATACAATATAATTTTTCCTGTTTGGTCACTGTGGTGTTTCATTCACTGGGGGGGGGGGGACGCGGGACTCCGTTTGTGATATACACTAGACCAGGATCACTAGTGGGCTCGTCCAATCTTACACTCTGGGTTTTCCTTGCCACTTTATCATGAGAACACACTATAAGGAATCAATCATGTTACACATATGACAGTATACATATGTCTGGGTCTAAAAGGCACACACTGGCAAAGTCCATCTGTTTTACTATCACTGGTGGCCCAAAGGTTGATTCCTCCGTCAGGAGGGTGGACGGAGTGGCACGCCTTTACAGGGCCCCACACGTAGGTGCGGGGCTAGGGGCTCGGTCCGAAGAGAGCCAGGTGGCCGGCCTGACGCCGAGTCAGGGATGGGCTCAGAGAGGTCTCACCAACAGGTAAGTCGCGCCCTGGTGTTCGGGGCGGCTCCCGGGGTAGCTGAGGACCCAGGGTACTGGAACCTGAGGTGGCTGGACTGCAGCAATGCTGGAGGGCAGCGTTGCTGTCAGGGCCGTCTCACAGGAACCTCAGACTGGGGGAGTGGTCAAGAGGGCCCAACGCCGGCTGCTAGGTCTGCTGGGGCTCTGCCTCAGCTGCTGCTCACACTGGCTGAGTTGAAGGGAACCAAGGCCTCGGGTGAGGCCTGGCCAAGGCTCCGGGAAAGGGTCTTCCCCAGCTTGTCCCTCTGCAGGAGAGGGGGTGCATCCCACCCGGCTACAGGAAATAGGGTGAGCCAGGCAAGAGACTGCCCCATCGGGAGATATCCTGGGAACAGAGGGTGAGGAGCAGACTGTGGCCGACTCTGCCTCCCACGTACAGCTAGTGGCCAACACGGCAGTTCCTCTGCCCCATCGGAACTCAGGATTTACACGAGGCACAGCTCACTCTCTCCTGTCTCTGTGAGGGGAGTAAGAATCTCCTGTAGGAGAAGAGCGGACTATGGCCTGCTCCACCTCTGGCACTGCGTGGCTAGTGGCTGACGTCGTGGTCCTACAGAGGACTATGACTCTGGTATGGCTAATGGCCTATACAGTGGAGCAGGGAGCACTAGTAGCAGAGGGACGGACGATGGCCAATCCTGCCTCGTACCCAGCACGGCTTGTGGCCGGTGCTGTGGCGCTACTCTGGGGGGAACGACTACAGGAAGCGGATGACTTGTGACCTGTCCTGCCTGACCGACACGGTTGGTGGTCCGTGCCACGGCCCTGTAGCAGGGGTACAACTGGGGAACGGACTGTGGCCGGGTCTGCCCCTTGCCCGGTATGATGGTGCCCAATACCAGAGTGTTGTGTGGAGTTGCGTAGGCAAACTCCACCCCTTACCTGGTGAGTGGAATTTCGGCTGGAGACTAGGCGCTGGCAACTGCTACCTTCCCAGGATGTCAGCTGGAAGTAAGAGGGGCATCGGGGAGGGATACAAGTGAGACGTTCCTGTCCCGAGCCGCTCAGTGTCAGTGGCGGACTCCCAGTAGTCCTGGGGGGCTGGGGGTGTTGGTGTCGTCTGCACCAGCGTCCATGTCATCTGCAGCCTGTTATGCTGCGTGCTTTAGGGTGTGACTTCTCGTCCCTTATACACGGAGACTGGAACAGGGTTCTCTTTCTAGACCGGGTTAGGCTCTATTCAGGCAATCCGAGGGAACAGGGCATAAAAAAGCAGGGCAACAACCTTACATGTATATTATCAACAAATTACAACTCTGACACAACATGAATACACACTTTACAGGAAAATAGCTATAACACACAGAGACAGACAAAACCAGGGGACTAGGGGGCAGGAGAGTGCTGGGGCTGGTTGGCGGCCTGCGTCAGGATTCCCCATGTCATCAGGACTTCTGGTGGCTAACTGGAGACCGACCTGTGGAGTCTCCTCCAGGCGTTATCAGAGGGCCGTTCAGGAGAGGGTGAGCCCTTCCACCGGAGTATGGGGAGGGGAGAGGGGGGCCCCCGGGCTTAGGGGCTTGGTCTGAACAGGGCCAGGAGGCATGTTTGCCTGCACTTACTCTGGGGGCATCGCTTGGGGCTGGAGAGGTCTCGCCCCGGGGTCCTAGGGACATCTCGACTGGTCCAGGGCTGCGGTCTCAGTGCTGGGCCTCCGTCAGGTCTGACTGCAGCAGCTCGGTGCGACAGAGTCTGACAGGGACTGGGGTCACTGGGGGTGGAGGGAGAGGGCTAGGACTCCCAATACCAAGGGTCCTTACCAGGCCTCCTCTAGCTGCTGGCCGAGGGCGAGGACGGCTCTGTGGGAAGAGAGGGCGAGGACACTTTCCTGTGCCCCTTCTATTAGTAGAGCGACAGGGTGGCCGTCACCTTCCCTCCTTTTATGGAGTTAGAGCTAGGCTGGCTAGTGGCCGACTCCTCCCCGTGTGCGGCTAGGTGGCCGTCACCTGGTGTATGTAAGCGCGGCGAGGTGGCCGTCACTATCCCTCCTTTTATGGAGTTAGAGCGAGGGCGGCTATTGGCCGTGTCCTCCCCGTATGCGGCTAGGTGGCCGACACCCGGTGTGAGTGAGTGCGGCGAGGTGGCTGTCACTATACCTCCTTTTATGGAGTTAGAGCAAGTGCAGCTCGGAGCCGTGTCCTCCCTGTGTGCAGCTAGGTGGCCTTCACCCGGTGTGAGAGAGTGCGGCAAGGTGGGCACCACTATACCTCCTTTTATGGAGTTAGAGCGAGGGCAGCAGTAGGCCGTCTCCTCCTCGTGTGTGGCTAGGTGGCCGTCACCCGGTGTGAGTACGTGCGGCAAGGTGACCGTCACTCTTCCTCCTTTTCTGGAGTTATAGTGAGGGTGGCGAGGTAGCCGTCTCCTCCCCGTATGCGGCAAGGTGGCCATCACCTGGTATGGCTAAGGGAGGGAAGCAGCAGGTGGGCGGCTAGCGACCGACTCCGGAATGCTGTCTGGGTCTGTAGGAGTAGCCCCACCCTGGTATGGCTGAGGTGTAATGCACTGTTACTGCTACCTGCACGGTGGCTTACCTGAGCGCGAGAGGGGCACGCGGGAGAGGTACAGGTGTGCCCGTATTGAGCGGAGCGCGTGCCGCTCACCTCCGCTTCCTGGGTATCTCCTCCTGGGGTCGGTGTCTGGCCCAGGTGAGGTTGAGGGGGAGCTTCGCTATTCAGTATTTTACTTATATCCTGCATTACCCCTAACTCATGTATTTCACAACTCTCCCCCGTGAAGGAGTCATGAGCCCGTAACTGGAGGTGATACACGTTAACGTTGTGCATTTGGTGGAAGGGCGTTAGGGGGCACAGGAAGGTGGTCCAGTAATGGGTGTTAGTGGTGGACTGCAGGTGGTGGGCGTAGGGGGCACGGAGGGTGGAAGGGCGGCGTGTCTGCTGGAGGATCTGTAGCAGGTGATGTGTGTTCCGGACACGGTGGTGTCATGCGAGAGAGAGGATCCAGGTTATCCTTTGGGCACGCATGGTTGTGGTGTTGTGGTGGTTCCGGGGAAAATGCTGGTTAAGGGCGGCCCGGGTCGGTTCATATAGTACTGTCCACCAAAATAGATTTTCTATTATAGCCTAGTTCACAAAGCCCATTTTCTTCTATATGCAAGGGAAACATTTATTTCACCAAACATGCATTTCAAAAACAGAGAAATTAATTCCCCAACCTAGACCTTGGTCGATCATATTGCCCCGCCCTGTGAGCAGCGGTCAGTGACGGCAACAAATGTGGGCTGTATTCTGGTTGGCTTAGGAGACTTAATAGCACATCGTCCTTGCCTGTTTCTGAATATTACAACTCAGATCCTCTTGTACATTACTGATACAGCGTTATCGATACTAAAGCGATATAATATTCAAGAAGTTAAGGCGCAATATGCAAAGTACACCGCTTAGGAAAAGGTGTTAGGAAACCTCCAATACCACGTAAAATATGGTTGATGACTGAGCTGTTCGTTGCTGCGCCATCTTCCGTCCGTGGGGCTTTGTTTCCCTCCCCAGCTGCACCAGGGTCCATGTTTACAAACATCCTTAAGAAGTTGTGTATAAACCTGCTTGTTTATAGGGTTTTCTTTATTCATTCAGTTACCAAACACTTTTAACCAAACCAAGAGTGAACAATGAAGTGAACATAAATAGGAAGAACAATACAATTTCCAATATTAACTTCAATAGAGCTGCCTATGCTGGAAATTGGTTAAGATACTATATAAATACTTCCTCCGAGGAGTAATGGTTGTGTATATTTAGTTGTAGAGCTGGCACGGTCGGCTACACACTCACTCGGGTGTCGATAGTACATTCTCCGGTGAGGAAAATGCCAGGGATGAAAATAACGGGGTTAGGGTGTATTTTTGGCACATCATTTTCGACAGCTTCTGAGCGATTGGTATGCGTGAGACGTCGACTTCCACTGTCCTTAGTGTTTGGGCTGTATTCGTAGGTAACTTCATAGCACCTACTTTTTAGCAGATTGTTTTGCCCATTACATCTTAATATCGTTGTATAACTCGTTTATTATCGACATAGTTTGTATCAGTAACATACAAGAGGATATCAGTCTGCTGTAGACCAAAGAAATCACTGACGAACAGGTGTTACAGAGTCTACAAAGACATTTATTAAAGTACCGGGTATGACCTGTTTTGTTCCTGCAAGTGTCGGCTTAGTGTGGTGAAAGTTATTATGCTATATGTCATTGTTATACTCTGTGTTTTATGGCGTGACCTCTCGCTCAGTAAGACACAGACACAAGCCTTGGGTTCTTTATTTCAAGGCTGGGCTAGAACATATATCAAAGAAACGGCAAAAACACAGGCAGACCAGTATTACACATAAATTAATCAGATCGACTGACACAAAACTATTTAGAATATTACATGCGGCACCTGCAGAAAACCTTATGGTACAACTAAGGCAACACACAATATAGCAGTAGAGAACACTGGCAATTATAAGTCTGTAGCTCACTGGGAGTCCCAACTGGGCTGGGGCACCGTACACTGTTCAGTAATAGCCCGGAAGTTCTAGGCCTTAGGTATCGTTCACCTGTATCACTGGGGAGCACTGAACCTTCACCTCAACAGGAATTCACTGTGAGTCACAGGGGAAGCTGGGAGTCACTAGTGTCACTATATGGGGCACTAGGGCGATTGTTACAGCACAGAGGGAAAGAACAGTAGTCATCACAGGGGAGGGAGAGTTACACGGGGAATGTTCCACTGGGGGGGGCTCGCAACAAGGGGGTGTTAGCACTCACTGTGGTGGTGGAGACTTTATAATGTGTAATAATGTCACTCAGAGTTTTGGAGTTGAGTCAGGAAGGTTCAGGTGGCAGCCTGAGGCAGGTGGGAGGCTGTCTGGGTAGTGTGGGGCTGCCTCATGATGTGGTCGATGAAGTGCTGTGGTCGGAGGTTCACCTTTGGTCCTCCGGAGGCAGCCTCGGGAGTGGCAGGGCCCGCGGGACTGGGGCCGAACAGGGTCAAGAGGTGGGCGGCCCTACGCCGGCCTCAGGACGTCGTTGGAGTGTGGTGGGGGGCCTTGGACTGGGTGGAGCCCGGGGTCAGCGGTGTGCCCCTCGGTGGCTGGGGGCTGCGGTCTTGCCGAGAAGAGGAGGCTGTCAGGAGTTGTCTGCGACCACGGCGTCCCTGCAAGTCCGTCAGCGTCTGGGCCCATAGAGGGGATGGCTGGATAGACAGGACGCCCACGACCAGTCTGCTCCACATGTCCTGCCATGACATACCTGGTGGGGAGCAATCTCCACCCCATGAGGTGTGGGGGGAGGAAGAGGGGCATCTCACTCGGCCACAGGAAGGGTGGGCCGAGCCAGAGACCTGCTCCTCTATGGGAGACTCCGGCCTAGTGGAGGAGGGAGAACTGGTGGTCGCTCCTGCTTGGCAGGTCCAACGGACACCACCGCAACTTCATGCCGGAGACACAGGAGGAGATTCTGACGAAGCTCCTCTGGCCTGTCTAGTCTGGCGGACGTTGCCCAGGCTCCGGGGCTGGTGAGTGGAGGAAGGAGATCCGGCGGATGCTCCTCCCACCCGGCAAGTCTGGTGGACGTTACCGGGGCACCACTTGTCCCGGGGGTGACAGGAGGGAGAGATCCAGAGGACGCTCTTGACTGGGCAGGTCTGGCGGACACTACCACACTCCTGCTACCAGGGGTGAGTTGCAGCCACGGAGTACCCAGCGGGTGCCTCCGCTACGGCAGGTCCGGCGGATGCTACCAGGGCTCTGCTCCCTTTCCTGGGATGGGCAGGAGAGGTCCAGCAGACGCTATCACATCGGCTAGTCCAGCGGACATAACTGTGCCTCTGCTCCGAACGGCGGGTGGCAGAAGAGGGAGAACTGCCAGTCACTCCCTCTACAGCAAATCCAGCAGATGTTGCTGTCCTGCTGCTCCCCTGGGGTGTCACCTTCTCCCATACGCCCTTCCTCCCCGCAACCGGACCAACACCAAGGTAGCAGTCCGGGGACATTACTCTCCGGCCGCAGCAATCATCGCCAGACTTGGGGTGGGACTTGCAATCTGGCAGTCCCACGTAGGCCCTCGGCAGATCCTGCTGGAACTGCTAGCAGAGGGAGAACGACCGCCAGTCTTCTCAGCCCTATGACACCCCAGGGGAGCAGCAGGACAGCAACATCCGCTGGCTTTGCCGTAGAGGGAGTGACTGCAGGTTCTCCCTCTTCTGCCACCCGCCGTTCGGAGCAGAGGCACAGTTATGTCCACTGAACTAGCCGATGTGAGCGTATGCTGGACCCCTCCTGCCCATCCCAGGAAAGGGAGCAGGGTCCTGGGAGCGTCCGCCGGACCTGCCGTAGCAGAGGCACCCGCTGGGTACTCCGTGGCTGCAACTCTTCCCCAGTAGCAGGAGCGTGGTAGTGTCCACCAGACCTGCCCAGTCAAGAGTGTCCTCCGGATCTCTCCCTCCTATCACCCCCGGGACAAGTGGTGCCCCAGTAACGTCCGCCAGACTTGCCGGGTGGGAGGAGCGTCTGC
Source organism: Birgus latro (assembly GCA_018397915.1). Taxonomy (NCBI): domain Eukaryota; kingdom Metazoa; phylum Arthropoda; class Malacostraca; order Decapoda; family Coenobitidae; genus Birgus; species Birgus latro. Next base: position 5,315 of record JAGKTI010005585.1, on the reverse strand, counting down.
CGGACCCCCTTCCTCCACTCCCCAGCCCTGGAACCTGGGCAACATCCGCCAGACTTGCCAGGCCAGAGGAACTTCGTCAGAATCTCCTTGTGCGTCTGGCGTGGAGTTGCGACGGTGTCCGTCGGACCTACCAAGCAGAAGGAGCGATCGCCGGTTCTCCCTCTTCCACTAGGCCGGAGGCTCCCGTAGAGGAGCAGGTCTCTGGCTCAGCCCACCCTTCCTGTGGCCGAGTGAGATGCCCCTCTTCCTCCCTCCACACCTCATGGGGTGGAGATTGCTCCCCACCAGGTATGTCGTGGCAGGACGTGTGGAGTGGACTGGTCGTGGGCATCTTGTCTATCCAGCCATCCCCTGTATGGGCCCAGACACTGACGGTCTTGCCAGGACGCCGTGGCCGCAGACGACTCCTGACGGCCCTCTCTTCCCGGCAAGACCGCAGCCCCCAGCCACTGAGGGGCACGCCGCTGACGCCGGGCTCCACCCAGCCCAAGGCCGCCCACCGCACTCCAACGACGTCCTGAGGCCGGCATAGGGCCACCCACCTCTTGACCCTGTTCAGCCCCAGTTCCGAGGGCCCTGCCACTCCCGAGGCCACCTCCGGAGGACCAAAGGTGAACCTCTGACCACAGCACTTCACCGACCACATCATGAGGCAGCCCCACACTAACCAGACAGCCTCCCGCCTACCCCAGGCCGCCGCCTGAACCTTCCGGACTCAACCCCAAAACTGTGAGTGACACTATTACACATTATAAAGTCTCCACCACCACCGTGAGTGCTAACACCTCCTTGTTGCGAGCCCCCCCCCAGTGGAACATTCCCGGTGTAACTCTCCCTCCCCTGTGATAACTACTGTCCGTTCCCTCTGTGCTGTAACAACCCCATATAGTGAAACTAGTGACTACCGGCTTCCCCTGTGACTCACAGTGAATTCCTATTGAGGTGAAGGTTCAGTGCTCCCCAGTGATACAGGTGAACTATAAGGCCTAGAACTGCCTGGCTAATATTGAACAGTGTACGCTGCCTCAGTTGGGACTCCCAGTGAGCTACAGACTTATAATTCCCAGTGTGCTATACTGCTATATTGTGTGTTGCCTTAGTTGTACCATAAGGGATTCTGCAAGTGCCACATGTAATATTCTATATTGTTTTGTGTCAGTCGATCTGGTTAATATATGTGTAATACTGGGGGCGGATTCTGAAAGCTCAAAAATCCTTGCAAATCCGCCATCTTTGGGCGTAAGAGCAACCTTTTACTTAATGCATATTCTGGAGCCCTAGAAAATGAGCGCAAACCCTTTGCTGCGTTGTCAATTCTCCTCTTAAAGTTGTGCCATGTGGGAGGCAGTCCTAAGTACATCGTAAGCCTTTTAACTCTCCTATTTTTAAAAATGTTGTAACTCAAACATCCCCCAAATCCTTATAATTAAATCACGCATCAATTAATCGTTAAGTGCATACAACTGTTGCGATTCTACAAAAAATAATAAGTACAAGTGGCATGGACTGTCGTAGACGATGCCAATATACTATATCGGAGCAAGTACTATATCGATTTAAGTGGTAAAGCTAGCATTGTCGGCCAATATAGCCTTCCTGCAAGCAAGTTACAGCCTACTGATAAAATGTTCACAAAAAATCGATTAAACTAGCCAATGTAAATAAGATACTTATCTAAAATATGGTGATAGCCCACATGACACTATGTCGAAAAAATTATGAATCAGCGCATTTATATCTTCCACTGAGAAGTTCACTGCCCTTCTTCTGTAGCTACATAATATTTTGGTGGTCCTCCACTGCTTCAGTACCGTCGTGGAAATAATCTACTGGCGGTATGGAAACATCGTCTGCTACCACTATGACGTCACAGTCTGGTGTACTGTGATTGGTTACTCGGGTTTAAATTGAGAAACCTTCCGCTCCTTGATTGGCCAACACCTGCGCTGGGGCAGACTCCAGTGTCAGGTCTTAAGATAGTCGTACAAGACTTTCCAGAATAGCACTTATCAAAACCTTGTATGCACATCGCAAGAGTTCTCGCAGATTTTCTCGTAACCCAGACACCTTTCAGAATCTGCTCCCTCACTGCTTTAGACCAGTCTTGACCGGTCCGATTTTTCTGAAACTGTCTCGCCAGAACAGCGTTGGGACTAGTCTTGACCGGTCTGAAAGCCTCACGAAAATGGGTGTGAAACTGACATCGAAAGGACAATCTGCTGACAAATGTTTAGGTATTTTGGGGTTGATTGCCACACTGAATAACCATTAATTTATTTTATTGATTATATTTTGGATATAAATATACAGTGAACCCTCACATTTGGTGAGGAATAGGTGCAAAGAAAACCTCGCCAAACTGGAATTCGCCAAATCTGAACTGAATAACTAATGGGACAAAAATAAATTGGTACTTGGCATGCATGACTGGACTGATTTCTGACCTATATTATAACATTATTGGATGTAAATCATGTGATAAACACATACCATGATTCAATTTAATTTATTTTAGCCAAGAAACAATACAAAACAGAAAAACTCACATAAGCAAATAATGGCCTTGATACACGTGTATGGTGCGTGGATGCCTTAGTGGATATTTTTTGGGGGGGAAGAAAAAGTTAATGATGAAGGAGCAGTAAAAATCATGTATTCACCTTTAGTGCAATGAGTGTGGAAAAAAAAAGGAAAAAAAAAAAGGCTTTGTGCTCGATCTTTGTTATGAACTGATCATCTTTGGTCAAGAAAATTCGGATCTTACGATACGTAAAGACACTGTGTTGACATAGATATAGATAGATAAGATAATTATGTGAGTTCAGTTCTTGTGAATTATATTGTCATACAAATTACACTGCTTGGCTTGTTTATTATTCACGATTAGTGCATTACTGGGTGAAGCGCTTAAAAAGGTACAACAGGGAAGAAAGGTGGGAAGTGAGCATGGAAGTGAAAAAGCTACTACATGACAGTATTGTGATACCAACTCTAAACGTATGGAAGTGAAGCTTGGGCCTTGTTGGAGGGACAGAAGTCAAGAGTGAGAAAAGTGGAGATGGGTTATTTGAGAGGAGCCTGTGGAGTTACATGGAGACAGACTGACAAATGAGGAAGTGAAGGAGCACTGTGGTGTGGATGTGGATGTGATGGGAAGTGTTAGGAGAAACATATTAAGGTGGTTTGGCCATGTGGAGAGGAAGGAGAGTGAGAGATTGACGAGGAGAGTGTACTGTATGTGAGTGAGATGGAGGGGGGGAGAGGGAGGGAGAGACCAAGGATGAGATGGAGGGATGAAGTGGAGAGGTATATGAGAGAGGGGGGTATGAGCTGGGAGCAGGGCAATGAAATGTCGGGGGACAGGGCGACATGGAGGCAACTTGCTTGTAACCACTTCATATGGGATTAAGGCATCTGGCAATAGATAGATAGATTACTGCATTCGTGTGTATCAGAGAAGTGAGATACGCAATCAGTCCATGCCAACGACTTCTTTATAGCTTTTTTTTTTCTTTATTGTTGATGATTGATGGCTTTTAAAAAGTTTCATAATTGAATATTTTTTATTGGATTGTTCTGGGTACTCCTTTGGGGGGGTAGCTTGAGCAAATAAGGCTACTGTGCCAGTTGAGTAATTCTATATACAGTAAAACCTAGATTTAACTGACCTCAATAGACTGGAATTCGCTTTTATTGGAATCAAGAAGCTACCGGACCAAATTCTTGTACAGTATATCGGAAAAGGTCCGATAAAGCCAGCAGCAGTCCATACTATCTGGCCACTTCAGCTATGTTCACCGCAGTAAGGTAATTAAAAGACATGTTTATCAGTGTACAGTATTGTATACTATACCATTTGATTATTGTAGTTGACTGTATTATACAATACAGTACTGCAGTGGTAGTGAAAACAGTTTAAAAACTGTTGGTGCAATCCGGACTAATGTCTGAAATATCGGAAGAAGTCTGGGTTAGCAGGGGGAAGTCCGGATGTCGTTTTTATCAGAATTTCGTTTTTCTCTGAATGGCTTGGGCCCCAATTAGTCTGTTATAATGAGGTTTAACAGTAACTGAATTTTTCTCTGTGTCCTTCAATTTAAATTTACAGTACTCAGATTTAGGAATACCTACATAATGTATTTTTGGGAACAACACATCTTGCCTTCTCAAGGACCCTCTTCAAATGTAAGTAAGAAGTGAGAAGCAGGTAAACCTGTATTATACAATTGAGGGGCAGGCAGAACAGGAGGTAGGTAAGGCACAAAGCTGTTGATGTGAAATATTGCAACTATTATGCAATACATCTGCCTCTTCAAGCATTTTTCTATTGTACATCTACTGCCTTGTGCTTTATCTACCTCCTGTTCTCCCCACCCCTTTCTCACTTGCCATCTATTTGTATAATAAAGGTCTTCCTGCTTCTCACTCCATAGTTACACCTGAAGTGGGCCCATGAGAAGGTTGGATATGTTTTGCTTTCACAAATAGATTATATTTCACACACCAACACAGTCCTCACACCACACAAGTGTATGATTAATTAATAAGAATATCCTCTTACATCTGGAAATTATTGTCATTATGTAATGACATTTGAAAAATAAATATAACCACTGTCTAAAGAGCAGAGATTGAGGAAAGTGGGTAGCCTACTTCTTCGTATGTCCCATGTCCTGGTAACACACTTTTTTGAGTGTGCCTGATACTCGCTTAGCCAAATATATTAATTCATTAGCAACAAATATATGGTGGCATTATCATCATCATCAAGTAAGTCCACTTTTAGTCCACTGTAGGACTGGACTCTCCACTGGAAGGTTTTACCCAGGAGGTCCTAACCCATGCTGGCTGAGGATGGGTAGGAAAGAGGTATGAATGGAAGAGGTGGGGTGCATGTAATATAGTTAGAAGTGTCCAGTGGTTGCATGTGTTGGCAGTCTGTATTTTGATGTTCTGATGGTGTGTGTGTGTAACTCACCGGGTCGGTCAGGATCACTTGATGGTAGTGATCGTCAGCTTTTACCCTCCCGGAAGGGAGCTGAGAGCTCATATAGTCCGATCTATGGGCAAGGCTGTGACCTTCACACACGCACACACCCATCCCCTTGCTCAAGGGAGACAGTAACCACCCACTTCGTCAGTGAAACTTTTCGGAACCTGAGCGAGGCGCGAACTCCCGTCTACCAGATGGCAAGCGAGAACGCTACCACTGCGCCAGCGAGCGGTGTGTGTGTGCGTGTGTGTGTGTGTGTGTAACTCACCGGGTCGGTGTGTGTGTGTGTGTGTGTGTGTGTGTGTGTGTGTGTGTGTGTGTG
>JAGKTI010005584.1:16764-44287 GCA_018397915.1 Birgus latro | reverse complement strand
GGCAATCTCAGAAATTACTGGCCCAAATGGGCCAATAGTCATTTCAGACCTGCTCCCTGACCCAGGCTATGTCCAATAAAAATTTCAAGTCTGTACCATTATCGATTTCTGATAATCCGCGAATAGACTAAGTTTTATAGTTTTTTGGTTGTAACTGGCAAACCAGTACTGAGAACTGGATGATACTGGGCCATAAAAGGATTAAAGAATCCCCGAGCTAGACCTTACAATGAGATCATATAGCCCCGCTAGGTAACAGGAGAGCGCTACCCCTCCCGGCACGGCGGTCCCGGGCGCATACTGGGCCATAGATGCTGCCAGCCGGGGGACTCAGATGGCCAAGTGTGATGGCCGTAGCTTTGAAACCGAGCGAATACGAGCAATTTACTGCTTCTTAAGAAAGAGTAATAACAAGAACAATAATACTGACAAGAACAATATAACTCACCACTGGTGTGGCGAGTTATAATAATAATAACAAGACTGCTACTTGTGATTCTGTGAGGATAGTGTGTGTAGTAGCGTCAATGGCGGCACCCTCAGCAACACCACACCACACCACATAATATCGTTATCACATCACAACATACTGTACCATTGTCCAAGTCACATCACAACAAATTACATCACCGCATCACATCACACCACATCACAATATTTCACATTACAATCTTATCACATCACATTACATCACACCACGCCAAACAGCACATCACATCACGACATAGCACACTGCATCACACAACACCGCATCACAAAACATAACATCAGATCATATCACATCAAACCACACCACATCACAGGGCACTGCATCAAATCAAATCGTACCACAACACACCACACAACACCATACAACATCCCAGAATATCACATCACACCACATTGTGCTACATCATATCATGATACATCACATCACACAACACCAAACAACGAGAAATGACAGGACATGGCACCACATCACCCCAACATCACACCCAACAACTCGACATGGCATTACTTGGCACCATATCACTCCACACATCACACTATACCACATCACACCTCACCGCACATCATATCACATCACATCACACCTCACCGCACATTATATCACATCACATCACATCTCACTGCAGCATACAAGACCACATCACATAATACAACGTCAAGCTACAGCACACCACATCACACCACACGGCACCACATCGCTCAACAGCACAAGGTGCCGTTGATCAACTTTCTCTGACTTTGACTTATAAGACAGATCTCAATTTATCCAACTTTCATGAATAAAATCTATAACGCACTGGGTAGACGTTAACAAAACAAGTAATAAGAAGAAAGGGAAAGGGAAAAGAAAATGCGGCTGGGTAAAACAGAGCGAGGAGAAAGATGATGGAATGGCAACTTCAAAACGCTGGGGAGCTGAACTAAGTGAAGAAATGAAAAGGTCAGAAAACGAGAGAGAGAGGAAGGAGGGGGGGGGGGGGAATGCGGTATACAGTATAATCCAGTCCCGTAGAAACTTTTGTACATACCTTCAGTGCCTACTGGTTCACAAGGGTTACGTGGGCCGTCATAATTGAACATAATCATTTAAGTGCTCTATTAAGAAAATGCTATTATATTTCCCTAGTGTTAGAATGTTACACTGAGGAACCACGTAACAGAACATTTAGCAGTGAAACATTAGCAGGAAAAGCTACTGGGATATGAAATATACATATAAAGCAAGTAGGTTATAATGAAAAGGAGACACGAAAATAAACCAACAACTTAACAAACGATGTGTCTAGATAAAATAACAACATACATATTGTCGCATCGACTGAAAGAATAATGAGTAACAAGAAGCAGTGCCAGAGCACAGCAAACCCGTCACCGGCAGCCATTTTAATGCTGACGTATAAACACAACAGGATATCTAGTCAGTGGTGTCACATATCAAATTTGGAGTAAATCGGGTGAAAAATGACGTATTTTATGCCAATTAAAAATTTTACGCCTGATCCCCCCGCTCCCTCCAACAAGGGGGTGACTCCCCTGATGTAATGAGGCTTTTTTAGGATGCAGATTTGCAAGATACACCTTTAGGTTTTGGCTTCATGTTGATATGACAAATCTGATAGGAGTTATGGTGAAAAAAAAAGATTAAATTTTTTGGGGGAGGACCTACAGCCTGGGCCTTGGCCCAATATGGCCCAGAATTTGTTCGGGAGACCAGAAGGTCATGGCCAATCAACCTTGAAATTTTTGTCAAAGTCACACTAGTAGTTTTCGCATGACGTTGTGAACAGGCAGACATACAAACAGACAGAAAACTGAGTGAAAACACTACCCTTCTCTGAGCCCCTCCAGGGCGAGGATGGGTAAAAAGTACTGCATAAAATTCAGATTAACAGATTACGCTTGGAAAAGAAGGATAACAAAGAAAAGAATTATAGGAACAGGCCTACAACAAAATTAAAATTTAGAAGAATACGATTGGATAGGAAGGAGGACAATGGAGTTAAGAAGTAAAAAAAAAAAGTATGGTAGAGGGAGTGGAACATTGTATAGAACACAGAAAAAATAAAGAAGGGAAAGGAAGAAGGAAGACAACAAAGAGGGGCCTGTTGAAAGGAGAAAGAATATTCTGATTATACCAAAATGTTGCAAAATGTTCATCTCTCATCCCTCTATTTCTAACTAATGTGCTGTAAATTATGACCATGCATTTCCTCCTTAGAATAAATATAAATGTGATATCAAGTAAATTAACTTGAGGGATCCCATTGACATACGGGTACATCGCAACGTTTTGTCACCACTACACCCATCGACGTACGGGTATGTCGCGCAATTGCAAGGGTCATAATTTGCACAATTTTCAGGTTTCATGGGTGATTTTTGGTAGGCGTATGTGGGAGACCTTCCTCTACCTGCTATCAAGCGGGGATACTGCCTGGCCCCACCTAACCCTCCCTCCCCCCCTCCCTCCCACACTGGGCAATTCACCTGATAGCAGTAACCTGGCCAGTAAAGATATGTTGCCCCACGGTCTCTCCAATGGCGAAATTCACGGTGAAAGTGATTCCTGAGGTGGAAGACAAAGAAATAAAGAAGCTAGAGCAAGAACAAACAGAAGGGATGAGGTGGTAATGTCATAAAGGAAGGTGCCATATGTGGATGTGTTTGGTGACTGAACAATGCTTCTATTGCCTATATAAGTGTGTGAAAACCAATATAGTCTTGTACTACACACAAATTCGTACCAAATACATAAATAACTACGTAATTTAAAGTGGCTTGAATTAGTTAACTCTTCCATAGTTCGTTTTCTTTAGCCAGGTACTCTGAGAAAGAGGGAAAACATAGGGCTGACTCATCGCCTGTAGCACCATTTATAGCCTCGGGAAGGCGATTTCTCTTTGAATTTTCGATGTTTCTCACCAAAAGCGAAGGTTTGAGCAAAAAAAAAAAAAAAAAAACGAAAATGATTGGGACTGGTGGGTATCGGAGGTCGGAAATCGGTCAGGACGTGATGGGTTAATGTTAAACACGTGTATCAAAGTCTTAATGTGACCAAAATCTTATTATAACAGTTCATGCTGTTCAGGAAACCAATGAAATTTTCAACTCAAATGTTTATATGGCTTTTCATGCAAAGAAAATTGGATGGCCAAAGTTTATCAAACAAGATTAGGTTAGGCGGGGAACTAGAATGACTTTTTCCCTCCTTCATTGTCTTCTCATTTTCTTTGTCCACACTTTATTTTTTATAATTTGGTAAATATTTCATAAAATTCTCAAGCCGATTTACTTACTTCAACATTTTTGACACTATTTAAAATATTCCAGTTTCAGTGTTGATGCTTAGGTATCATTTAATTATTTTTCGATTAACATTTTCAAACTACGGGGGCACTTACTGGAGAGCATTTCTCTGACAAGTTCAACATAATTTCCAAATCACTCTTCATAATGGGTTAGGGTTTCTCATCATAGATTAAGGTTTCGCAAAAATATTTTCCTTATCCAGAATTTATAATACCATGTGGATCAGTCCCAAAAGTTAATCGATTGCTTCCTGGGACATAGTCCATCTACTCACCAAATTTGGTCCAAATCTCCCCTTTAGCTTTTGAGAGTTCCTGTACACAAACAAATTAATATACAAACAAACCGGGGAGAAAACATACTCTCCTTCCCAGAAAGAATTATCTCATGCCACAATGTTTTGCTCATTTGTTGCATAACGGGTCTACGTCATATGATATTTCTGTAGTTACTCACACAGGCTGCACGTCACTTTGTTTTCTACCACAATATTCAGGTAATTGCTTGTTTAGTCACTTGCGTAGTCTATCTACCCAGTTATCTTTTGCTGACCTTTTTACCTCAGCCAAGGTTATGTTTTACTCCGCAATGGTTGGTTGGTTGGTTTGTCTGTTAGCACTTTACTCAAAAGTTATGAATTGATTTTGATGAAATTTTGTGGAAAGGTGGACCATAAGCAAAGGAAGCAATGCCTCAATTTTAGGCAGGATCCGGATCCGGAGTATCCAGCAAAATAGCCGCAAAAAGTTCGCAGTGAATTTCAATAAAATTTAGTGGAAAGGTGGGCCGTGGACCAAGAAAGAAAGTAAATTTGGGGGTGGATCCGGATCCTTTATCCACGGATCTGTTAGCAAAATTACTCAAAACGTTATGAACAGATTTGAATGAAATGTTGTGGAAGGGTGGGCCATGTGTAATACTGTAATTTTAAGGGCAATTTAAGTATAATTTAAGTTAGTATAAGTGTAGTATAAGTTAGTGTAAGTGTAATGCAAGTGTAACCTTGAACTCCTAAATATGTTTTGTCTGCGCAATGTAGTGGTTAACCATTAAATTCCATACTCAGGTTTGATCCCTGTTAGTATTCATAGTGTGAGTGATACTCTGTTGATAAGAGAACCGAGTCGAGCAACTACATAAGTACGATTGACTTTGTGCATAGAGATCAGCCGATTCCCACAACGTGCATAACATCGTAAAGTTTAGCAAGAGTTAACAATCGCGAATCTTTGTCTCCGTACTTTGAATTCGAAAGTTGTAAGTCAGTGTTAATGATATCTTCTTTTTGTACTACGTAGTAGTGAATTAAAGCTTACCTAATTTCTAACTGCTGATAATAGACATTTGTAACTGCGAAATTTGCGTTGTTACACTCGGTTTAGTCAGTAGGCACCCGACAACTGCAAGCATAGCTACAAGTTGTTCAAGTACTCATTCGCTTAGGCTTCAGTGTAACTGTAATTCCCGTACGCTTATTACAAAATTTTAAGCATTGTAAGTCAACCCATCCGTGTGGGTCGAGTGTAAACATATTTTTCACACCCCTTGGAAGTCTTTGTAAAGACACTAATGTTGCAGAGTGATCAGTCGAAGTCGTAGCCAATTCCCAATAGTAGAACAACCGAGCTTATATAAACCGTGTGATTTGCCTGAGACCGGCATAACGCCGTCTCCTTTCATCGACTGCAGGTCTGTGTGTTTAAAGTCCATACATCCCCTCCCTTCCTGTCGCATTTGTGTGAGGTCAAATCTCATATACATCAGTGTTAGTGATATTTCCCCTGCCCCTTTTGTACTGATAACGCCGTCTCCTTTCATCGATTACAGATTGTTGCGGTCCTTCGTATCGTTACCAAACCGGGTGAGTAAAGCCACCAGGCTCGCAATATGCCCGCTTACACTGAAATCCCCTCCCTCTTAATTCACGTAATCCGAGTGCGAATTGGCTGGTCCACTAGAACATTCCATCCTTTTGTGTGTTGTATTTGGCTGGAAAGGATTTTGAGTTGACATGTATTTTGCCCTAAAAGCATTGAATATTCATCCCCTTTGAGTACTGATCCTTTGAATAGTTCCTTTTAAATATGGTGTCAATTTATGTATGATCTTTGAGTTAATTTGTATACTAAATCTTGGGAGAATATTTTGTGGAGGTAATATCTCAATGAGCTTGCCCGATGAGTCCGTTTGAGACCGCGAGATTTGTGGGTTCGCGTGGGCTAGTATCATTTTGAATATTAGGTTAAGACGTGAGATCCATATTCCCGGAAGGGATAAAACCTAGTGTATCAGTGCCATTTAGGAGTGTTGATTCAGTGGTGAAGATTATTATATTAGTGCGATAATATCATTCTGAGTATTTATTCAGCTGTGGAGAATTATACTCTTAAAATTATTAATCCTAATTATACTTAGTTTGCCTAGCAATATTCTCAATGTGAAGGAAAATTTATCTTTCAGTTCCTAGTAATTCATAGTTTGCAAAGTAATCTTTGTTTTATTTTGATCTCATTATTTTGTTTGTTTCTTTTTATTGTATGTTCAGAATTAGTAAATATTAGGTTATTTTTTCATTGAGTTTAAGTCTTACTATCTCCTAAGGAGACTTAATCGTGACGTTGAGTGGCCCGCAAGGTGTGCTAATATCTTGTTACTCACGCGCCCTTTAAAAGAACATGCTACCCTAGTTCTCTTATTCTCAAAGGCCCAAAAGTCCTCATCATTTTTTCTTTTATTCTGGTGGAATAGATTTCCAGCATACGCTGGGTGGTGGCAGCATTCTCTCTAAATCTCTGATTCTTTAAGTAAGTCAAAATTGAGAGCTCTACAGTTGTTAAAAAATACTGTCATTACATTGTTATTACGATGGGATATGTTATCTCTCATCATCACATAAGAGCTCAAAAATTCTAACATTACACTGGTGTCATTACGGTGGGATTTTTTTTAGACTGGCTTCAGCAAATTTCCCATCAAATCATAAGATTGCTAATCTCCCATCTTCATTACGGTCACCTAAAAATTTTATCATTACACATGGGCTAAGGAAGAAATTGTTCAGTTTTAAGGGGAATCCTGATCCTGATCCGGAGTATCCTTTACAATATCTACAAAAGTTTGCAATGAATTGCAATGAAAATTTGTGGAAAGGTGGGCCATGGACAAAGAAAGAATTGAATACATTTTGGAGTGGATTCGGATCCTTATCTCTCTAATGGCAATGGCATTGGCAGAGGTATGCGCTTCCTGAGTGCTTTCTAGTTCATCATGTGTTGATTCACCAATTCCGACTTGTCTAGGTGTTTGGCAACAGCGTGGTATCACGTGTGGCAGCCGAGCCAGGTATTTTTAAACTAAATTCCTATGTAAGCAATGAAGAAGGATGAATACCGTCAAGTGTCTAATAAGTCAGAGGAGTCACAATGCTACAGTAACATACTGTAACTAGAAAGCACCAAGAAAGTGCATACCTTCGCCAATGCCATTGCCATTAAAAAGGATACAGATTCGGATCTGTGGATATAGGATCCATGGCCCACCACTCCACATAATTTCGTTGAAATTCATTGAGAACCCTTGGAGATATTGTGAAGGATACTCCGGATCCGGATGCGGATCCGTCGCCAAATTTAATCATTTCTTCCTTGGCCCATGCCCCAGCCTTCCACAAAATTTCATCAAAATCCATTCATAACTTTTTGAGTAATCCTGCTAGCAGATCCGTGGATATGGGATCCTGATCCGGATCCCCCTTAAACTTTACTCAGTTCTTTCCTGGTACATGGCCCACCTTTCCACAAAATTTAATCGAAATTCATTGAGAACTTTTGGAGATACTGTGCAAGATACTCCGGATCCGGATCCGCCCCCAAATTTATTTCTCCTTTAATCCATGGCCCACGCTTCCACAAAATTTCATCAAAATCCGTTCATTACTTTTCAGTAACCCTGCTAACACAGGCAAACAAACAAGGAAACAAACAAACCAACCCCGACAAAAACATAACCTCCTTGGCGGAGGTAACAAAAGGCGACAATACCAGTCGTATGATCACTGCATGATATACAGAACCACAACAGTAAGTGCATATATACAAATGCAGCAAAACTGCTCTGCCCCACTCCACACTAGAAGACTGCGAAACATGTGAGCCAAATGAAAAACACTGTAGTTAATCCTAAAAAAAATTCTGTAATCCTCCTGGTTGCTTGTAAATCATACCATACTTAGCCCTAAATGTTGTCTATAACGCTCTTGTTGATTGCTATGACAAGGATTACCCTTAAAAACACATACAGTACACCTCCTCCTCCTCCATCCCTTTGAAAAAAAAAAAAAAAAAAAGCTCCCCATGATTGCTATAACAAGAATTACCCTTAAAAAAAAAAAAAGTACACCCCCACCCCCCCCATCCCTTTAAAAAAAAAAAAAAAAAAAGGGTCGCAGTGGCACAACACCGTTTCTTCAGAGGGAAAACAGACATAATTAGATAAGGAAACAAAATGAAATAAAAAACAAAACAAAACGTGAAATATTAGGAAAAATATGAGAAAACGAAAATCCCGAGAAGAAAGATATGAAAGAAAAAATGATTAGATAAGGGAAAATAAGAACAAAATGCCAAGTAACGACGAATTTAACAATCAGTGGTAATTAAATAGTGAGAATTACAGCATCTGGCAATTATTCATCTGAAAGCAAATATCTGGTACCACACACTCTTGATCATTTTTCAGTACAAAATAATGGCACTGCACTTTCACCTTTTGTCGATTATTAAGTGGGATTAAAGTGCGAGAAATAGCACCTGTTTCACTTACGCTATTTAGTTAAACGATATGAAAAATACATTTCAGTTATTAAGTGGAAACAAAATCGGCAGATATAAGCTTTATAATGATTTACTCAGGGCTGTATAAATATGGGAGAAAACTTTCTTCAAACACTCCATAAATCTCTCCACCTCTCCAACTTACTCGCCTCAAAGCCTATAACACTTTCCTCCCTGTACCACTACCATTCCTCCTTATATTCTCCTCTCCGGTCCCACAAATCCTTCCTCAAATGCGAGAACCATTGAGTTGGGTGCCAATAACTTTATATCCAGGTAACACGATGCCGTGGCAGTATAAGTGATGAAAATATTGACATTAGCATATAGAGTGGAGCAGGGAATGAGGTGTAGGTGAGTGCGTATGGCGTGGGGAGATAATGAGGGGAATAGAGAGACAGCAAAGTTTAGCATGATAAATAAATTAAGGTGGGGATTAAAGAGTCGAAGGGAGAGTTAGAAAGAGGTGTGGAGGGTTAAAGAGTGGAAGAGAGAATTAATAAGGTGGGAAGAGATAATGGAGGGAAGGAAGAGTGACTGAAAGAGGTGCTTGATGAATAAGGAGGGACGGGAAAAACCGGAAAGAGGTGTGGGAGGACAATATTGGTAGGAAGACAGAAAGATGTGTTGTAGATGAGAGAGAGAGAGAGAGAGAGAGAGAGAGAGAGAGAGAAACGACGCTATACCCTTTTGTGGAAACAAATTAGGGAGGGGACAGGCAAAGTGATGTGGAGAAAGTGTAAGTTGCGTGGAGAAAGGAAAAAGGAGATGGACAATCAGCGAGAAAGTTTTTAAGAAGACAAATAATGACAGAAATAGGAGCATGAATAGGAGAAAAAGAGAGGAAAACTAAAGAAAACTGTATAAATCAGAGAAGGATACAAAACAGTGTGAAGGAAACAGTGGTACGAAAGACTAGAGAGATGCCGTGTGGAGGGACATGTAAGGGCCCTCCTTCTTCCTCTTCTAAGTGACTGACTGGTCTTGATTCCCCCCTCGTCAATCTCTCTTATTTCAGACATAAGGAAATCCTCGACCAAATTTGACCCTTATGATGAAAATTCCTCCTACCAATTAAAGAGTGTAACTGTGCAGTGCCTGATCATTGTGAGATGGTAATTCTAAAAGAAACTCAAATTATAGACTTACATTACTTAATAACACTAGGAAGTTACAGTATAAAAATGAGAAAAATATACTGAGTACTAAGTACAACATCCACTTATCCTTAACATAGCACCATGAGTCGTTCACTTAGCCTTATCACAGCACCAAGAGCCATTCACTTTTTCCTCCTTGCTTGGACCTAGTTTTCTAGGCTGTCCATGATCTAGAAACTGTCCCTGACGAGTCTGGGGTCCAAATCTTGGTAAATCTTCTCCAACCCTCGAACCCTTGAACCCGTTCCTATAAATCCAACATGATACATCGGAACGTTTGATCCTTATTATTACTTACTAACAAAAATTGGCTTTGATTGGATAATAAGGAACATAAATTGAGTATTCTTATCTTACTCCTTAGCTTAGCTAAGAATTTCAGTGTTAAGTACATTTTTATGGCGTGATACTTTCATTGGTATTGGTATAAGTACTATAACTTACATAAACGGGTTCCTGTCTTTGTTTCCCTATATAACTGGGGCCTCATCTGCATCACAAAGACCCCTGAGTGAAAAGAACGAAGCTTTGTCTAGTTCTGGGATACTGGCATGATACTCTGACTGTATATATCATAACAGCAATTTCTCATTAGTTTATTTTACTTTAATTTTTGCCCATTGAGAATTAATCTTACCTCTAAAATCCCATGAAAGAACCTTGGCCCCATTAGCCAGTATGTAGCGCTCCCAGACAAAGAAGGTGCTCAAGTCAAGGCCATCCCAGACCCAAAACAACTAAAGCCATGGTTCTTTCACACTCCATATTAGATTTACATATTAGAAAAATTACAAATTCGTTAGTTTCTTGACAATTTCTCAGATCACATTTTATCATAAACAGTGGGAAAATCTTCTTAGTTACCAAGATAAAAAAGGTAAACAATCCCATTCTCCTTCTCTTTCAGAGGAGTCACTAAAATATTTTCTACTTTCACATACAGTAGTAGATTACAATGAGCACTTTGGACTTATTTCCTAATGCAATCAATTAGGAACCAGCAACTAGGGAAAACAGTTACACAGTGTTTCTCAGAGGGATTTCGGTCATAATATCAATGAAAAACCCTTTGGGTCACTACACCCCTCCAGGGATGAGAAGACCGAAATTCCTCCAAAAGCAAAAACACACAGAGATTAACACCTAGGAACATCACACTAGATGTCAAACATCAGAAAGGAATGCCTGTTTCTCCTATACTGCTATAATGGAATGTTACACATTTCCCATGCTCGAGGAGTAAGACACCTCACAGACTGTTTATCTTGTTCTTCAGAACTTTGTACTGTACTGTAAGACATGTACTGGGGAATTCCACTAAGATATGACCAGAGAATTCAAAACACGCAATGCGACCAGCCCTATATTTTGTAAGGGATGTTATCCACTTCTCCAAGTCCTATAGTGAACCAAAGTACAGACTAAAAGTTTATGAACCAAACACTCATACCACCACATAGAAAACACCCATGTCCTGAGTGCTTTACCACTGGCCAACAATCAGCCCAATACTCTGAATGGGGACCTTCAGGTAGATTTTTTTTTTTTATGCAAGGAAGAAGGAACCAAAGGCCACAGGCCTGCATACTGTTCCTTCCAAGAAAAAGCAAAAACAATACAAAAGAGAGCCAAATTCAAGATCCGTTCAATTCGAGATGCCTGGACACATTGCGTTTGAAAGACTGGAGATCATAGGAAGTAGGAAATACAGACAAAGGAAGACAGTTCCAGAGTTGACTACTACCCTCACAAAGCCATAATCCTAAGTCCCTAACCAATTTATGTGTACCGGTACAGAATCGAAACAACTATTCTTCTAGAATTTAAAAAAAAAAATGTACAACTCGCACCGTACATGTATGGGAATAAACACCCATAGAACAGTTATCCCATAGGGGTGTCCTCGCTTTGTCACATCCCAGCATCCTCATTGCCCATTCATGAAGAACTACAGCCCTCTCCTCCGTCACCTCATTTAGGAGTTCATCATCATCATCGTCACTTCTATAAAAACTTCAAAATATCACAGGTACTGCATAATACTCAACTGGGAAAAAAATGGAATGTAAACTCACTGACATCCATGACAATTCTTAAACTGTAAATGAACCACTTTCCCTGATTACTGAGGTCCAATTGTTGCCATTAAAACTATTGAATAATACCTTACATGCTGCAAAACTAAAATTAGTAGCACCTTATCGTAACAGGTAATCATCAACCTTCTTAGGAGCTCCCCTGGCTCTAACCTCCGTCAACATGTCGTTCTCCTCTTCCTCAGTGAGGAATTTTTCCGCATTTTTTTTCCCCAAAATCTCCTCTCTCTCAATGTAACTCTTCAATTTTCCAGCTGCTCTTTCGATCACTGTACCATCAAAAATGTTCTCTAGCTAGTAAGCTTTCCTTTCATCTACTACACTGATTATTTTGCATGGCCCTTCCCATTTTCTGTTTACCTTAACTGCTGTTCCAGGCAAGGGTTCCTCTACATACACCCACACTAGATTTCCAACTTCTAACCTAGTGTTCTTCCTATTCATATTAGCTTTATCAATGGATTTCTTGGTATTTCTCTTGAGGGTCTCTTTAAGTAAGTTTTTCACATTTAACTTGGCATTATAATCTGCATCTTCATCAGGTGGTAATGTTAACTGGCCTACTCCTCTACTTGGATGTCTACCATAGAATGCAAAGAGTGAAGTTCCCAAAGTTATATGGACTGTTTCATTTCAAATCTTTTCTGTCTCCTGAATATGATTTGGCCAAGTGTTTGGATGCTCTTGAATTAAAATAGCAAGCATGGTCTTCACCGTTCGGTGAGCTCGTTCTATGACCAAATTACCCTGAGGATGGTAAGGGATAGTTAGTCCGTGTTTGATATTGGCTCTCCTGCAAAAGTCTCTGAATTCAGCTCCTGAAAAGTCTTCTTCATTGTCTGTTATGACGAAGTCAGGTTTACCGAAACGACATACTGTGTACAGTATACAGTATATACCCTCTTGAATTCCTCGGCAACAGCCCTTGAAGTCTTGTTTCGTAAGGGATAAATCCTCATTCTGGCAGCCGTGGTGGGGAACTGAGTAACGATGAATAACGATGAGTAAGATGAGTGGTGAGTGAGAGCTCTGGTGTGCTGCTTCGTCTTGACCTTGTCAGCTCTGCGTTAGTGTGGTGGTTGTGGACGTAGGGTGGTTGGGGATTAAGTGGGGTTTGGTTTGGGTTGGAGAGAGGGTGGGGTTTATGTAAGCTGTGGGGTTGTGTCAATTGGTTTATTTGCTTGTTGCGTTGCAGTATTGATAGTTGCAGTTCACTGGTTCGTCGTAAAAACTGGAGGATCGTTTGTCTTGTATCTTGATAATGTACAATCAACTGTAGAAATGAAGCTGATCTTGGTTACCGTATCGTCTTGCTTATGCACCTCACTGTAGAACTGTAGGCGTGGAACGTGAGTCCTTTCGCTACTTCGTTTGGATGTTTCTTCCTCACTCGTAACTCGTTCTCCTTGCCGTATACTCGCTTGTTCTCGTAGAACTGTAGTTTCTTGAGATGCTTGTAGAGATGCTTGTAGAGACGTGATTAGGGACAAACGTAAGTTGCGTATAAACTCGTTACTTCAATTGTAGCGTTGCTTCTTTGTCAGTTTTGACAATGTAAACTCGTAGACTTCTTGATTTGTAAGCTTATGGGTTTGTAGACTTGTTGGCTGGTAGGCGTTGGTTCGTACTTTACTGTAGTATACCAAATGTTGTACTGTACTGTTGTAGCGGTTCAGGAGATAAGCGTTGGATGAGTCTTGTATAAATTCGTGAGGCGTAGTCGGCTCGTAGTTACCGCTGTTGCAAATGTAAGTGATGTAGTAGGCTCATAGTTACCGCTGGACACCAATCTCGTAGCGATGGCCGAAGGCGGTTGTAGATAACTTCAGGGAAGATTTAAATATAATTTGGAGTGATCTTAGTTTTTATTGTCTTCAAGGGAAGATGAAAATTAACTTAGTGTATGCTAGATAACTCTAGGGGCTCTCTTCTCCTACTTCTTGCTTAGTGTGTTGCCCCTCTGCCCTCTCTTGTCAATCTGAATCTCGTCCTGTCTTTTCTGGTCTAAGGAAAAGCCTCGTCACGTGGACTATGCGTGCCCCAGAACCTTCTAGAACACTGTATGTGTGTATGTATTTATGTATATGTCAGCTTCCCATGGTGAAACTGAGAAGCTGGCAGAGAAAGATGCTAGCGTTATTTTTTCCCCTTTTTCCTTGTCTTCTTCGCTCTCCTCCTCTCATGATACAGAAGCTACATATGATACCCAATGTAATAATATTAGAGTTACGACAGATGAACCACTGCTCCGTCACTTAAACTGTTGGCAGGCTTTGCATGACTTTACATACTTTTGGATGTCTCTCAGTAATGATGGCCAGTAGAAATACTGCTTTGCTTTTGTCAATGTTTTACGCTCTCCTAGGTGTGTGTCATTATGGGCAATTGAACATGCTTGGGCTACAAGTGACTTTGGGGCTACCAAGCATGACCTGACTTTGCCCATTTCCCCTCTCTTCAAATACAATATGTCATCTACAATTTCAAAATGGTAAAATGGCTTATTTCCTGCGGTCCTTTTAGGAAGGTCTCCACCCTTCAGGAAAGCTATCTCTTTGCTCCACATCTTATCAACTCTTTGAACACCTCTAATCCTTTCTGCTGTTAATCCTAGATACCTAACATCATTACTTGGTTGTGAGGCACTCTCTGTCAAGTCTGTGATAGCTCCTACCGGTCTACTCAGAGCATCTGGAACTGTATGCTTAGCACCCTTCTTGTACCTGATCTTATAAATATAATCTTTCATCTCTAAGATGTATCTAGACATTCGAGGGCAGTTTGTTCTCTTTCTAAAAATGGTGGTCAAAGGTAGATGATCTATGACAATAGTTTACACCATAGATAGTGACTGAAAAATCTGCAGGAATTAACTATGGCCAGGGCTTCTTTATCTGTAACTGAGTATTTCCTCTCAGTTGCATCCAGTTTCTTGGAATAATATCCACTGGGTCTTAAGTGGTTATCATCATGAATCTGCATTAAGGCTCCACCAATATAAGTGTCACTTGCATCTGTATGCAACTCAAATTTCTTGGTCTGGTCTGCCTTGGCTAGCACCGTTGCACATATTAGCTTCTCTTTTAGAGTCACAGAAGCTTTCTCGCATTCATCAGTCCACTCAAACTTGGAGTCCTTCCGTGTCAGGTTAGTTAATAGACTAGCCAACAATGCAAAATCTGCGATATTCTTTCTGTAAAAATTACACATCCCTAAGAAAATCCTAACCTGCTTCACACCCATAGGTATTGGCATCTTTGATACTGCTTCAACATTCTTTGGGTCGGGTCTTATTCCCTTTTCTGAAACTATGTGACCTAGAAGCTTCACGTTTCAAGTTTAGTTTCAAGCCGATCTGCTCATGCCTTTGAAAGGTCTCTCGCAATCTAGCCATTAGCTGCTCAAAAGAATCTGCCCACAGAACTACATCATCTAGGTAATTCCGACACCATCCCTGCTTAACTAGAGGTCTTAAGACTTCCTGCATTTTCCAGGTAAAGATTGCTGGACTGATTGACAAAGCAAAGGGTAGTCTTTTGAATCGATACAAGGTCAGCTCATCGGAAAAAGTTGTCAGATCTTTGGAGGGCTCGCCTAACATTACTTGGTAGCATGCGTCTTTCGTGTCCAAGGTACAGTAAAAATTTTCTTCCTGCACTCTCTTCCACTAGCTCATCAGGCCTAAGTAGAGGCTGAATATCTATCTACACTTTCTTGTTCACTCCCCTATAATCAATATACATTCTCTTGGACCCAGTTGGTTTGCTGACCAGCACAGTTGGTGACAGATAGACTGCTGTGGAGTCTTCTATAATGGCTCTATCTAACATGTTCTGAATCATCTCGGCAATAACTTTCTTAGATCTCTCCGGATGTCTATCCAATGGCATCCTAACTGGTTCATCATCTACCCTTGGAATATGTGCATCAGAAACATTCAACCTGCCCAACTCTCCGTCATCTAAAATGAATAGCTGGTCCTTCGCCAAAATGACTTCTATCAGCTGTTTTCCCTGGTCATCAGCTATGTGTGTCCAGTCAAGTTTTCGAATTGCAGAGGAAAGCCTAGTCTTTCTATTACCATCAGCTGTGGTGTTGTCACTGTGGGGAATTAGACTATTATCAATTTCACTTACTGCTGCAACGATCTCAGGCAGTTTACGATCAGACCAACCACATACTAAACATCCCCATACTGATGTTACTTTCACATCCTTACTGTCCTTTGCCATCAAAGCCTTGTGTGTTTGGCAGAAGTTAACCGGTGTTTCAGTTTCACCATTCTCCCGTACAATGTTCTCTTTGCTTCCAAGATCTTTCCCAGAAAATCTACATAAGTGATTTGACCTTCCTCAGTCACAGAATTTTTCCCTAGTCGTTTCCTTGGACTTATTCTGAATGGCCTTCGACTAAAGTTAATTACGGGTAAATCGGATCCTCCATTCTCATCAACCACAAAACAGCCTCTGTGCATGGCTGCCTTACCCAATTTGGAAGATTTACTGATGTGATCCTTCTCAACAAGTATGATCTTGCCTTCCTGGAATTTCTTACTTGCAACTCTCAGATAGGATAGCTGCTGTGGAACACATGTAACCTTTTCTTTAACATGTAGCCAATTTTGCTCAGAATCCTTCACAGTGCTCTCTACTGAACCCTTACTTTGTTTCTTGCACTTTATTCTGCAGATCGAATGACCCTTAACAGTGTAAACTTTGTAATGCTGCTCACCCCAATACAGGTCATGAGTTCTTCCATCCCACATGAATCTTGCTTTACCAATCAGGTCCACTCCCATCAGAATATCTGAGGACAAGTACTCATCAGGAACCACAACCATCTTGTGTTGTACTGTGCAGGATTTTGACACCATTATTTTCACCATAACTTCCCCTTGGACCTCCAGTGTATGATTTTACACTGACTGTAACACTTTGCTAGTGGGCTTAACCTGGTCTTCTTTACCTAAAATCTTAACTAGACTGGCTTTCATGAGTGTTGCCATTGAGCCCGTGTCTACAAATGCTGTTATTTGCCTGTTGTTCATTGTTATCATCACGGTTGGAGTTTCAAGCCTCCCATTTATGCTAGCAATGTTCCTATACTTTCATTCAACCTGAGCTCTAGAAGAAATAGCACCTTTCTCTTTAGCTACCTCCCTTTTCTCTTTGTGTTTTTCTTTTCTTACTCTGAAAGCAGCTTCACCACTCAAACGTCAAGCTTTCGGGGTATTTGGGTCATTACTTGGAGGGTTAGTCTTGTTCTGCCTTCCAGGGCACCCTACATGTCCCTGTCTTTGCCTCTGGGCCAAGCAGTCGAAACAGCTTCTAGGTGGCGGTTTCCTTGGACACTGAGAACGGAGGTGCTTGCTACCATCCCAACACCATCCGCACGGCCGGAGCTTGGTTTCTGTCCTTTCTGACCTAGCTATCACTTTGTTAACTGCCACTTTCGAGATCTGTCAAAAATTCCACAGTCATGCCCTTACCTTTACAAATTTTGAGCCTAGCTCTAATTGCCTGTGGTACGTTATCCAGAATGATCCCATTCCACATTTTCTCCTCATTTGGGGTTCTGCTATTGGAACTTACAAACTCCCACGGTTCATCCTTCAGAGATTAGGGTAAGTTACTCAATTCTTGAAAAGCCTCAGCAGCATTTCGAGGTGTACTGGACATTGGAACCAAAACCTTTTCCAAATCCTCAAATGTTCCACCATTAGGGCATTTTCGGAGCTCCCCCTCAGCAAACATATTTAGCTCCTTGCCCATTCTATTAAAAGCAATATTCTTACACAATTCATCATCATCTCCTCCCCAACTGTTTCAACTGTCGTATAAACATCCGGATGGTGGTCTGTGCTTGAATACCATGCAACCTATTAAGTGATAATTCCTTGATATCGCTACAGCTGAATATAGTTTTGCCAAGACTTACATTAGAGTTAGGTCCAGCTGCAACAGGCTGTTGTACCTGAGGGTTATTTACCAATACTGCTGTCGTCCCTGGGGTTGAGGTAACAGGGGGCTTAAATGCTACATTGGTAACCTGGGTTGCACTTGAGGTAGTAGCTGCCTGACACATTAAAACAATTCTATTGGCCATAGCCAAGCCTAGGTTTTCTAGTCTCTTCGTGTTCTCTCGTGCCTCAGCCAGTTCCTTAAAGTACAGTGCATGTATAATTGACACATTTTGAGTAAGCTCATGGATATCATTGTGCAGGGCATCTATTTGTGCTCCTTCTGGGTCATCCTGGCTTGCTGGGCACTCTTCCTGAAATTGGCCTGAGCCAGCCTCACCTTGGCCTTCCTCACTACAATCATTTTCCCACCCATCCATGTTAGCGGTACTCATGATTATTTCTCCTAAAATCAAATTACCTCTCACAATGAATGAAACTGCACTATCCCATCAGCTATGCCACCAGTGTAAGGGCCCTCCTTCTTCCTCTTCTAAGTGACTGTCTGGTCTTGATTCCCCTCTCGTCAATCTCTCAATTCAGACTTAAGGAAATCCTCGACCAAAGTTGACCCTTAAAATTAAAAATTCCTCTTACTAATTAAAAAGGGTAACTGTGCAGTGCCTGATCGTTGTGAGAAGGAAATTATAAAAGAAACTCAAATTAGAGACTTACATTACTTATTTACACTTGGAAAGTACAGTATAAAAATGAGAAAAATATATTGAGTACTAAGTACAACATCCACTTATCCTTAACATAGCACCATGAGTCGTTCACTTAGCCTTATCACAGCACCATGAGTCATTTACTTATACTTATCACAGCACCATCAGCCATTCACTTTTTCCTCCTTGCTTGGACCTAGTTCCCTAGGCTGTCCATGATCTAGAAACCGTCCCTGACGAGTCTGGGGTTCAAATCTTGGTAAATCTTCTCCAACCCTCGAACCCTTAAACCCTGTCCTATAAATCCAACATGATACATAGGAACGTTTAATCCTTATTATTACTTACTGTCTAACCAAAATTGGCTTTGCTTTGGATAATGAGGAACATAAATTGAGTATTCTTATCTAACTCCTTAGCTAAGAATTTTAGTGTTAAGTACATTTTTATGTCACGATACATTCATTGTGTAGTGCCGTAATTTTAAGTTAGTATAAGTGTAATATAAGTGTAATATGTTAATATAAGTGTAATATAAGTTAGTATAAGTATAATGTAAGTGTAATATAAGTGTAGTTTAAGTTAGTTTAAGTGTGGTGTAAGTGGAGTCCTGGACCCCGGTTTAATTGATGCAATGTATGGGAAGTGGACCTCAAAATTCATTTTTTGGGCTTGATCCTTAGTAAAAGTGTACCAGGAGTGTGATATAATTAATAGGTAAGACCGTGTGGAGCGAGATTACGTGCAAAAGCATGATCTGTTTTTGATAAAGAGGCAAAGAAAGTTAATTCGAGGTTAAAATTCGCGATAAGTTGTATTTGCACTTTGAATTGAGAATTTTGTAGTTGAGTTTGTTACTATCATCTCGTTGTACTAAATAATAATGTATATGAGCTTAGGTAAAGTCTGATTATTGATTATAGTCATTCGTAGCTGCGAAATTTATTTATTTTCACTGGCGCCAGATCACGTAGACCAGACAACTGCGACACATGGTTACAATTAATTAAAACGCGTGAGTTTAGGCTTCGGTAAAAACTGTCAAACCCCTGTTACTACCACAAAATTTGAAACATCATAAGTCAGACTGTCTAAGTAAGAGGAAAGAGAAAATTCCTTGTTGCAAGTTCCTTGATGATTGTTATAGTAAGTAAACTGAAGAGTAATAAGTCGAAGCCAGTTCCGGCGTTGGGACGACAACAGCAAGCGAGCGCGTCTCCTAGACCTATGTTCATTGTGAGTCCTGACGGCATGGCGATCAACAGGTCAGTTGAGAGTGTCCTTAAATCCCCCCCCCTCTGTCTCAGTAATAGATCTTCTATATATCTGTATATATAGTAAGTTGACTGATGATATTCCCCAACTTCTCTTCTATATTCATTTGTGAGTCCTGGTGGCACGGCGATCAACAGATTGCGTGTGTAACATCGAGGCCCCAATACAGTCTTCGCTGGAGATACGCGGTGCTACTGGCCAAAGCCCTTACACAATTTCCCCCACTAGTTTATTTCTTTCTGCATTGTGGTCGATTATGTATTTGTATGGTCCACTTGGAAAAGCCTTTTCTTCTAAAGTGAAGTATTCTAGATAAAAACGAGTGGGTTTTATGAAGTCGGATTTCCTAACATACAGGGTATTGCAAGCGCTGTGAAATTTTAAATAGAATCATTCTTGTGCAACCGATCATATATATAAATATGTTAAAATGTGTTAACCTATGGAAAATTAGGGTGAATATACTAAATCTAGAGTAATCTTTGGTGATAAGTTGTGTGCCTGGGAATTAGATCTGCGAGTCCATTAGAGACCGTGGTTAATGCAAGTCACGCCAGAATTTGAAATATTCTTTTCTCTTTATTTGTGTACCTCGTGTTAGGTTAAGAGGTCAAGTTATATGTATACTTAATGTATGTAAATTATCGATCGGGCGTGTAATTCATCTGTGTGCAGTATTATCAACATCTTGTTGAGTGTAAAAGCCCAAGGATCTTATCAGTGGTGGTGTTCTCTCGATTAATAAGTTTTGTACCGTGATATGTGAGTCAGCCTGATTTATTTTCTGTGGAGAAGAGAACATTATTTTTCCCAGTTATTCTGGAGGAATCAGAGATTGAAGTATAAACTGTGTACTAGTTACTATTGTTCGAGGGTTAATTTTATTTTATGTATGTTAAGATTAGTAAATCATAGATCATTAATTTTCTTATGTGTTTGATCTAAACTCCTCTGGGAAGTTGATTGTGAGATCGAGTGGCCCGCAAGGTATGTTACTATCTATAGAATTCACGCACTCTAATATACTCACGCTACCCTGATTACTGTATCTAGGCCTCAGTGTCCCATCTTTTACTGAACGGGACTAATAACTTCATTCCTGGCAAACGCTGGGTGGTGGCAGCCTACCAAAATTATTTCAACTTCTACCTGTTGGTAATTCTTCCTAGTGGTAATATATTTACGAGGCCCTCCATCAAAATTCTAGGATTTCTTCCTCGGTAGTAATCAGTATTCAGTAATCAGTAAAAACCTAATAAATTCATATAGTACAAAAATTCTAACATTACACTGGTGTCAAAAGCGGTGTGATAGATAAATTTATTCTTTTATGCGGGTTCTTCTTCATTTTAAGGGAACCTAAAATTAGCGCCCTTACACTGGTGGTAAACCGGTGGGATATTTTAAATTTCTATGCGTGCTAAAATCACTGCACGACCATAGGAAACTATGGAATATTGTGGAT
This sequence comes from Birgus latro, assembly GCA_018397915.1. Lineage (NCBI taxonomy): Eukaryota > Metazoa > Arthropoda > Malacostraca > Decapoda > Coenobitidae > Birgus > Birgus latro. Next base: position 23,034 of record JAGKTI010005584.1, on the reverse strand, counting down.
GTTTCCGATTTGGTAATTTTTGTTGCTAGGAGCAGGTACCAGCATGCCCTAGAATGCTGAAGAAGCAAGAAGGGTTATAAAAGGATGTTGGAGAAAATAGAGGAGTTTCAGTTTAGTTTGGCTTGTGGCCTTGTGAAGTTAGTGTGTCTCTGGAGTTGTGAATCACACAGTGTATTTACTTGGTAAAATAAATCCTGTGTTGATCTTCCGTAAGGATTTGCTGTTGTACACTGAAAAGCTGACCCTGAGAAGAACGATTCACTGGTTGACGTCCTTCCTATGCTGAGCTACTGCTTTTGGAGCCTGTGGCAGTGTGGGACATGGACGTAACAGTGGTGTCAGGAGTGAGGATCAAAAAGTGTTGCAGCGAATTAAATCTTCGACATGGAGTGGCAAGGTGAACAGACAAAAGCCAGGCTAGGCAGAAGAAGGCATCTCTGGCTGCAGACATGCACAAATTGAAAGGCAGACAGAACTCAGTGAACAACTACAAGCACGAAGTGAAGTACAGAAAGAGCTCAAGAAAGATCTCAGAGAACAACTAGAGGCACAAAGTGAAGAGCAGAAAAAGTTCAAGGAAGAACTCAGTGAACAACCAAAAGCACAAACTGAAGGACAGACAGAACTCAGAAAACAACTACAAGAACAAAGTGAAGAACAGAAAGAGCAATATGAACAGCTTCAAGAGGCATTACAGGAGCAACGGATGGAACTGCAACTGACAATGCAGGGACAGCTGGATGCTTCATGGGGGAAATGTAGGAAGAACAGCAACAGCTGAAGGAGGAAGTATATGCTGAGCTACAGCACTAGAAGCGTGAGGTAAGCAATAATGTGATGGAATGCAGACAGCTTGTAGATGACCAGTAGAAGATAATTAGTGAGGGAATTGTGATGGAGTGCAGACAGCATGTAGACAGCCAGTTAAGGATAATTAGGTAGAGAACTGAGGCTGTAGAGAAATCTTGTGTTGCTGAGCCTCAGGTTAATGTACAGAGAGAATATGGAAAAAAAAAATAGACAGTGTATTGTAAATCATGACGAATCCCAAGCATCTAAAGGTAGCATTACAGGGCTGAAAATAAGAACGTAGGGGTTTTGAATCCTGGACTTAATTATGATGCCCCAATTTATAGGTCCCAAACCAGTGAAGTATATGGCTATAATGGGGGTCCAATTAAAAAGAAACCTCAGGAATTTGATGGCAGTTTGAGTTACTTGCGATCAGAATGGTTGAGATGAATGGCGGAGGGCAGTGCAGCTTGCTACTAGTCTCAAGGGTGCCACACTGGAGATTCTTGGCCAGATATCAGTGGAGAAGAGAAACAGTCACCAGTCCCTAGCAGCGGTGCTGGAGTGCAGATATGAGACCTTGCACCTGACTGAGGTATACAGAGCAAGATTCCAGACCTTTGTATGGGCTCGAGGCGACTCCTTTCAGCAGCTTGCTCATGACCTAGAGAGTATGGCACACAAGGCAAACCCTAGAGCAACACTTAACCTGTTAGCTATTCTTCTGAGGGACTAGTTCATTGACTGTCTTGATAGTGCAGAGTTGAAAGTGCAAGTGAAACAGGCATGCCAAGAATCATGTAAGAAGCACTAGCCAGGGCTCAGGAATTTGAGTCCTATGTCAAGTCTAGTACATCCAGTTTGTAAGCAGGACGTAGTGCGGGATTCAAGGCAAGAAAGGGGCAGGTATGTGCAGCGGAGAAATTTGATGGAAGTTGCTGTTATTGTGAAGAGCCAGGACATACAAAATGGGATTGCTACAAGTAGAAGAGGGAGCAGGAAAAGATTGGAGGAGGTTGCTGGTTCTGCAGGAAGCCAGGACACATGAGGGAGGAATGTTACAAATGGAAGAAGAAGCAAGAACAGAACAGTGCAAGGAAATCTACGAATGCAACAAAAAAGTGTTGGACCTGTGGACGGGTGGGACACATCAGTTATGATTGTCAAAGAGGAAAAAGGAGGATAGGAGGAAGGCTGCAGGAGGACATCTGGCACACTGGATCAGAAAGCTGGACCAAAACAACTGTGAGTTGCAACACCGTTTTGTGTAGGTAGATAGCAATGCTGACAGCCTGAGTCATCAGCCTTGTGACTGAGTTTGCAAGCAGTTCAGTGGGAAAGAAGACTGTATCAAGAACTGCAGCCATACTGCAGTAACAGGGCCAGTGTCAGCTGAAGAATACCTGATGACGCAGATGGAGAATACAGATTTACAAACAGTGCTAGAGTGGCTACAGCAGAGCACAGTGCCACAATCGTAGGAAGAGGATTCCACATTTAGCCATGCGACTAAGAGCTACTGGAGTCAGTGGGACCGTCTTTCTTTTAACCCCTTAATCTCGGCAGCGATGCTTCTGCTGAAATGTTCGGCCACAAAGGAGGCATGCTCCACCATGTTAAGAGGCTGGTTGGTCGCCGGCCGTTCAGGGTGTTCTGCTGTCTGCATATCAAAGAGCTTCCATGGCAGCGTCTTGTTGCACAATTGGATGGTCCTACTTCATCAAGTCACGGGTGGCAAGGTGCAGTAGGCATGATGGTTACAGGAGTGAACTCCATGGAGCGGAAAAAGGATTTCCAGCCCATACAGTTGCTTCAGCCTTTGGTGGAGATTCCTGATGATGGGCAGGGAAGACAAGCACAGATAGATCTGTAGGCTGGATGATCCTGCATGCTATTGTCAGTGGCACGCTTGAGCCTGAAGTGTCGGCAATGCTGTGTGGTTAACTCTGCCACAGCAGTTGGTAGACAGCCGCGATGCAGTGCCTCATGCTGTACATGAGTCAGAACGACCTCAGCACCCACGACAAAAAGGTGTTGCGACTCCTCAATACCTGAGTGACCCAGGTGTATTTATCCATGTTTTACCTCATCAAGGTGAAACACCTTATCAAGGACGGACCCCGCCATCTCCTGACTCTACGCAGGCTCTGGAGACAGCAGGACGAGAGGATAAAGGCTATCACGAAACCCTACCTGCTCTCTGAGGCTTGTTGGGCCCACCCTGAGCTTCATGCTATTCCGAGGTGAGAGAGTTTGCTGTGAAGAAGATCATCAGTCTGAGGAGAGGAGATGGTAGTGGCAGCAAGGCAGTTCGGGAGTACAAGGTACCGTCGACAGTGAACCTGCAAGCCGGCAGCCTCATCCAGCTGATCGACTGCGAGGAGGAGGCGGTGACTGAGCCCGTCTCCACATGCAGTCTCACTTCGTCACAATTGGATGACATCAAGAACTCTCGTTTGATCGTACCCAGCTACTCCCTTCACACCCAGAGCTGTGAGGGATATATTAAGCTGTTCACCAAAGCTTTCAATTCTGTGTTTGGCTGGGTCAAGAGGGACGGCTTCATAAGGGCGCAGATGAAGCACAGGGACCTCATGCATATGTTCAAGAGCAAAAATGACTTTATGATTGTGTTTAAGTAGCTATATGCTGTGCTAGAAGTATACTTTGGTATTTAGAGTATTATGTGTTTATTGTTATCCTAAATAAACATGGTCGAGTGTACTGAAAAAATGAGTTATTATTCAAGCTTGAAATACGTTTCCCGGTAGCTAATTTTTATTTTATCCGAAATCCGAGTTTATATTCTTAATCTGCATACCTAAATGCATCATAAAAGTGGCCTGCAAAATTGAAAGCAATTATTTTTTGAAAATCACCTTAATATGACATACCCTACATATGCTTTATTAAAAACTAAGAAAAAAGAAACGTTAGAAAGTCATATTCGGGGGATATAATGAGATGCGTTCCAAAATGAAAGTGAATTGGAGTAAGTGTGGGAGCTAACGTGTGTGCATTAGCATAAGTGAGTGAGTTAAACTTGCTAGGCAATGTGAGAAGGTGGCAAGATGAAGGAGATAGAGCTTAGGTCTGAAAGTTGAAGTATTAATGCTAGGAAAAGTGAGTTAGTTGAGTTTGCGAGTGAAAGAATGAGTGAGAGTGGGTCAGTATACTGAACGTGTTGGTTGAATATATATGGCTCTATTCTGGACTGCTTAAAAGTCATGTTCGTATCACATATGCGCACACTCTCACACTGATACGCACATGAGGAGCACACACGGACACAACACTCTATAATAAAGCACATATTCACCTAAACACAGACACAGACACACTTCCCTTGTTGAAGCGATCCTTCTACTACAGAAAACGATGGCTACTACACTCATTAAGATGGTGTGTTTCTCAGTCTTTGCTCACACACACAGACACACACACACACACACACACACACACACATAGGCATCAACATGCAGACGTTACCTACACATCGCCTGCACTGGATGATATTCACGTAATGCATACGGTCACAAAAATGCACACAACCACGCACTGATCAAGTACAATTGCACACAAATAACATGTAGATACATATTGTTACTATTATCTTATTTGTGTGTACAGTATATGCTACATATGTACAGCCATGTCTACATTTGTGTCGTGGTTATTACTGAGTAGACTTATGACCAGATCCCACTGACTGCATTCTCAGGTGTTGACGATATAGGAACAACAGGGTTGCTGACTTAAGAATATGCTGACAAATGAGTTCAGTGTCCTAATGCCACCTCCATCACACAGTCAGTTCCCAGCAGAAGCTACCAGTGAAAGAGAGTACCACATTCGTCTGTCCAACCATCAAAAAATAAAGGAAGGAATTGGGACTGGTGCACTTTTAATAACACAGTAATCAACAAGAAATAATTATTAAAACTGGTGGCAGCAACTAAGACTATGAAGTCTTCAATTTACCACCAGCCAACTTTATACACTTCCACTTTAACTGTGAGTCTGTCAAATTTTTCGCAGTAAGACTTCATCAACTCAGGTAATCTCTCCAAACATCGATGTTAATGCTCACCCGAGACCTTTATGTCTGGTAACGCTTCACTTGACGTCCAATAAGGAGTCTTCTTTCCCTCATCTCGCTGTTTCCAACTGGGTATGAGTTTCAGTGCTGCACCTCTTATTAGCTGCCTAGTACTGGCTTCACCCCTTCACCAAGCACTAAGTCTAAATGTTAGTATCATCTGGGGGCTGCTCTGCCAGCAGCCGTACCCACGCTAATTTTTACCTGTTGTGCTTTATACCACCAGACAACAACCCACGTTTTATTTTTTATTTTTATTTTTTTTCCACCAGCTAGGGTCACCCTTATTAAAGCCTGCCCCCAGGTGAAGTCTATTCCATTGTTCAGTCTTGGACTTTCCCTAATTTTAATCTTGGAATTTAGTGATCTACGGAAAAGATATTTATAGTGTAAATATTCCCTGGGCTCAATATTAACTTGATTTTAGCCATTTGCTCAGTAACGCTTCCTATGAATCCCAACACCAATATCGCCCTCCTGCAGCTAATAAGGCTTATTTACCAATGTCCTACATTTGTTTAATTCAATTTCTGTTCACAATTACTATTATGTTTTTTCCTCTCGTCATAACTTTGTACCCTATATATTTAACTCTAAATATTTTTGTCGTACTTCATAAACTTGCTGTATTAAAATTTTATTTTTCTTCAGTTTGTATATATTTCCATAAGTTTCCAGCTTTTCGTTTTGTCGTTTTCTTTAGTACTTATATGTCTACAGTTTTCTTCTTCTTCTCTGTGTTTGTGTTTCCCTTCTTCCAGTCAGTCCCATTGACTCCCACTGCTACATCTCAATATATAAAAGGTGAGGATGAAAACTAGTGCTCTGCCCCAGAGCCACAGCCCCCAATAAACCAAGAAAACTGGACAGTTTGTGCTGTGGAAATCCTTGTGAAAAACGATTTTTGCTCCTGCTACTTCCTCTTCTACTAAAATCCTCTTTCGGGATATTCATGTATCACACTGGGTAAACGACCAGATATCTCTCCTGATTTATTAACTCCTTCTTTCAAATCTGACTCTTTTTCTTCTTCCACTTCTCTTCCATTATCCAATAACACTGCTGTTTCTATTCCTTTTTTCTTTTATTTTGCTAATATTTCTCCATCTACAGTCTCTGATTCTGATTCTATAACTGTTATTTCTTGTGCAACTGATTCTTCTCTTTCTGCATCTGCTTTTCATTTCATGCAGACAACCACTACACTGCTACTGCTGCTGCTGCTACTGCTACTACTACTACAACAACAACATCAACAACTACTACTACTACTACTACTACTATTGTTACAGTACTAAAGTTCCTTCCACCAATCCTTGCTAAATTCACACATTAGTCTTAGATGACATGAGGAGTTCAAAATATTCTGGTGGAAAAGG
>JAGKTI010005584.1:0-11795 GCA_018397915.1 Birgus latro | reverse complement strand
TTGGCCAGCTCATGCTGCCCTTACTGTTTTTCGCGTTTTCTTGCCTGGTTTCTTTCCATTGGTCTTTCTTATTTACGGTATTTGTTGCAGGTACTTCTACCCTTCATATTCAACCGATTTCGACCAAACTTGGACACAGTCACGATCATAATTTATGACGTAATTGTGTCTGCAACGTTTTGGTTGCTACGCATCTACTCGCATCCTATCAACGGCCGAAAAACCGATTTTTTCGTTGTTTTCATGATTTGAATTGTAGAAGCATTCTCAATGGGCGTAGATAGCTCTGACTTATTTAGGCGTAATCTGAGGCCCTTTCCTATCCGAAGTGTGCCACCCATTTTCCTCTTTCTCCTCTAGTTCTCGAGTGACAACCCTGTGAAGATTTGTCTTGGTGTTTGTAGCAACCAGTACTGGTTTTCAAAAATGCCTTCCTATTTCCCCAGTGGCTTGATGAAATGAATGAAACTTTGCGTGCTTGTAGACACTGACCAGTACTGCAGCTTTTTATTGTTCACCTATGTGCTGCATTCTGAGGTTGGGGGTCAAAGGTCATCAGATGGGTAGATGGAAAAAGTAGCTAAAATCACAACCACAGTTTGCTCACGCGAAATGCTAAGGCTCCAATGATTATTAAACAAGGGCCATGATTCTTGGGTGGAAAGTTTCAGTGGAGTACCTCGAAACAGAAACGACAGTGTCGAAACTTACTTCCAGTTGCTGGCAACGCCACCCAGAAGTTGCACCTCTGGTATGCTATTCTGTGAATTTTACTTTTGCCACCTCCAGAGTAGGTGGATGGAGTCGAATGAAACTTTGCATACTTATAGACGTTAATGAGTACTACAAGTGTGCTTCATACATGCATGACTTATATCCGCCAGGTCACGGGTCAAAGATCATGAGGTGCAGAAAATATGAAAATAGCTAAAATTACAACCTTGCTCACACGAAATGCTAAGGCTCTGAAGAACACTGAGCCTGGGCCATTATTCTTGTTTAGACAATCCTTCCCTGTCCAAGAGCGATATCTTATTCGTAAATATCGCTGAATAATTTTTTAACACTATAAAAATAACCAAAATTTTTCTAGAAATTGCAGTTGCTCTTCAGTTATATTCAACCAACCCTTTATCTGTGCACCTGTGAAAAGATTTTATAAAAAAAATTGACATGATACTGCTGGGGGCATTCAATTAATATGACTGCAGTCAGAGAGGGGGGAGGGGTTCATGACTAGTGCGAATTCTAGTACTTTACTAAACTCATATACAAAATAGTGTGAATGGGAGGAGACAAAATAAGCCGGAAGTGCGAACGTTTTAGTGAATGACCCCATCACCCAAAATTCTTTACATCCATTATGCCATGACACACAGCGATGATGACATTAGCTGTGTATCCCCTTGAGGGGTGGAAAGGGTTAGCAAAGACCCGGAACAGAGAGGGCGGGGATAAAGGGTTCCAAATTGCAAGTCATGCATCATAGTCAAGGTGGATGGGTGATGAACTGCAAAGTTAATGAGTACTACCGTAGTTTCTTCCAGTTCCTACCCACCACTCTCACCTCACTCCCGTCCCTGATGCCTTCATTTCCCCCACCTTCTGTTTTCTCCATTCGCTTGTCACAAAAGACACAGGTTTATGCCCCTTCTCTCGCTCTCATTACTTTATTCCTCCATATTCTCTTTCTTTCTCCCCTATTTCTTTATTTTTATTTCTCCCTCCCTCCCTTTCTCACTTGCTGTTTCCTTTATGAGTTTATGTGCTACCTTGATATTCCGTTTCTTCCCTATTTCTTTACTTCTCTTATACCTACAGTTTCTTCCCACAGTTTCGTACATGTTTTCTTCCTTGTTTGTCTGACGTGATCCCCTTCTTTCCTCGCAACTTCCATCCTTCTACCATAGTGTCCTTCTAGTGTCCTTCTCCTTCTCTCATTTCCTCCTTCCTTTGCTTCCTCCTCTCTTTTGTCTCGTCATTTATTTTCCTATTGTTTTGTTTCTCTATATTTCCCTTCTCTCTCTCTCTCTCTCTCTCTCTCTGAAGTGCTCCTTGCTTTCCTGCCTGTGAGAAGGGAAGAATAAGTGAGGAGGCGGTGGCTCGATCGGTAGAGAGGTGGCTTGCAGTCCTAACGGACCCAGGTTCAAATCCTCGCTGGGGCAGGGAACAGTTTACGGATTTGAATTTAGTTAACTCATGCTTTACTGATCTACCAGAAGACCCGCCGACATGTCGTAAAATTACCCCCCGCTAATACCAATACACCAGTCCTGTATGAGACAGCCCTAACCGGTTTGCAATATGGACGGTGGGTGTTAGCACCGAAGTGGTTACATGTAGAGGTGTATGGTATGTAGGAGAACTGCTGGGTCTTGATAGCAGGCTGTGAAGCCTATGCCCAGAGTCGGACACATAAAAAAAAAGAATAGTGATGAGATAGTGAACACTCTACATGGGAAATAAAAGTCGTAAGATAAAGAATAGGCGAATGATTTGAGTGCCAATAAAAAAGGAACGATCCTTGTATTAATGAGATTATTAGCAAAATTCAAGAGAAGGAGGAGAATGCAATATGACATGACAGTAAAAACTGAAGAATGAAAAGAAATGGTAGTTGGCAAGGGATATAGGGAAACAAGATAACGGAAACCTTTATTGCCTGACACACGTCTGTAATACTGTGAGGTAAGAAGCAACTTACGTACTGTGGATGATGTAGGGGAGGAGGGGCGAACCTTCGGGGTTCCAACCTTTATGTTTGGTATGGATGAAGGTCAACTGCTGTGCATTATTCCGTATGTATACGTAAAAACTATGATGATGTTCTCCTGGGGACAGTCACCGTCGTGGCGGTGGCCATCTGAGGTCCTACACTGACTATAACTTGGCTGGGGTGAACACATACCAGTCAGCAAAATTCCTGTTCCTTGTTTAAAAACCATGCCCCGTGCATAAACTCTCTGCCAAAGATGCCTGGGGACCCGTTCTCCTCCAGGGGGAAGGTGACCTATTGTACAGGCTGATAATAAATGCCAATAATATTTTTACACCTTAAACCATAACATCCTTCGGTTTTATAAATTTTTACACTATGTTATGTATTCTGTACATTGATTTAGTATTTTTTTTTTTCAGTTGAACGATGAAACTTGACATTCATATATTACCTGTGTGTTCCTACATATTTTGTGCTATTTATCCACATTCCTATGAGGAAATATCGTAGTTAGCTTGAAAGTTTATCATAAGGGTCCCCGAGGGGAGGCTGAACACTTCACTGAAGGGAGAGACGCTGGCTCTGAGTTTTGACCTCTAAGGGGCTGGAAATTTTCTTTCTTCTGGCCCCGTTATGAATTAGTACATCGATTCCAATCCCCTAAAAGGTACTGTGATTGTATTAGACCTATATTAACAATGTTTTGAAAGTGAAATCTTCTATGAAATTGTGAGATATAAGAAGTACTGAACAGCTGTGTGAGCAGGTGCAGAACAGCTGTGTTGCTTGCCAACCTAAGTTAAACTAGACACTCTTACACCATTCTGGTACTATAAACTGTTTTGTAATTATGAAATAAGGGTTATAACTTCTTATCCAATGCAGTATCACCCTAACAAACAAGGTTAGGGTGGTCAGAGGGGCAGCAGCAGCATCTTAATTTCTTGATTTACTGCTATGAAACCTGATATTATTCACATCAAGTACAATAATTTCACCTTAGTAAATATGCTTGAAAGCTCCCTAAAGTTTTAACATTTTCATGGGTGTAAATCTGGGATGGGACTTTAACCATGTTCTGGCTTAGTATTCTACTGTTGAGACTGGGTCCAGCATGACCATTGTCTGGTTCTCAAGCACTTATCAAGCCTCGCCCTGACCTGGAACAAGTCCAGTCTCCCTGGTGTCAACTAGTATGTATGGACATACATCCTTCATGACAATACCTTCCCAGAAAATACAATGGAAAGCCCCCAGTAGGGTCAAGAATTTGGTGTCTCGTACAAAACTGAAGGACCAGCACTACCCAGTATGATATGTTGCGATCTTCACCAGGTCATAGTGTAGATGTTTCTAAGTACTATACAGTAAACAAGGAATATGACTATCTTTTCTGCAAATACAAGAAAAACATAAGAGGAAAATAATACAAGGAAAGAAATAATGATACAAAGAAAATGACTGAAGGAAAAAAAAAATACTTTTTATGCATATAGGGTTGTAGGTTATGACCTGCAGATTTGGAAGCAAGCATTCAAGGGACGATTATCTCTTTACCCTCCCTTCCCAGGACAATAATAAATTTTGATGAGTGGTCATTGTATGGGAAGCACACTTTCCTTCATTATTGGCTTACTTATCTTCTTATTCATATTTACAACAACACTTATCTCTTTATTCAACCACAGACTACCGCACTTCCTTATTAATATATACAATTTCATCATTAAGAAATACTTTGTTCTGTCAATAGTTCTTTGCACATTATTTTATCAATATTTACAAGTTTTTCGTTTCACACTTAGTAGCCTACTTTACAGTGACATGGTACTCACTGACGCAGGTAGGGCAGAGAGCCACCTGACATCCGTGACACTGCCAGGTGGTGAGTTTTCACTCTTGTTGCCGCCAGTTGGTTGTTGCACAAACATAGCAACGTACCTGGGCGCCCCTGCCTATTCTTGTTGGTCCTTGGCCTTCACTGGGTGGTGGCTGCTTTTCTAGAAACTGAACAGCAGCCCAATCCTTTGTTCCACGTTGGTCCGGTTAATCATGAGTTGCACTTGTACGTCTCTGTGGGACTGACAACACTGGACCGTATTCCTGCAAGATTTTGACCACACAATCACGACCGAACTTGCTCATAGAAACTGTTTGGCTGGTTTTCTGGCAGTAATAGTGATGCGCATTCAAAACACACTTCTGTCAAGTAGAAAAAGAGTTTCTTGTACCAGTTGATAAAACTGACGAATGCATTCCACGCTGCCAATCTGCAGCTTGCTCTTATCAACCAAGCACATGTTACAATTGTTGTCTGTGACTGCATTTGGTTTCAAATGCGTTTGCCTGTTGCACTATCGATTTTTCTTGTGTCAACGAGGACTCTTGGGTGCACAGTTGATTTCATGTGCACATCGTGCTTGTCTCGCAATGCAGGGTATCAAGATCTGTGCTTCGTTCCATCCCCACAGTGCCTCTCACTTACTCAGTACTGAACATTGGCATGCCACATCGGTTAGATCGCACTATGTCACAGCAACCAACATTCCTGGCGAGCAGGTGTAATGCTAGTTCTGGAGAAGTGTACCAATTATCTGTGTAGAGTATGTGACCTTTACCCACACGATTTTCGATTTTTTTTTTTCACTAATGTGCTGGAAACGCCAGGACGATCATTATGGGGAATTCCAGTCATTGCTCTGGTCTATATTATCATATTGACGACAACACCCATCTCACAGTCAAAGAGTAGAAATATCTTTATGCCAGAATGATGACATTTGGACTGGATGTACTGACTAAAAAAAGGAAAATGGCCATGGAATAACCATAGCGACTCAACAATTACAACCATTTGGAAAGTCCCAAAATAGCAGTTAATCTTGCCTGATTTTTTTCGCAAACTGTCTGTAGGGTCCGTGGTAGTGTTGTGCAATAAATCAAGGAAACGAAGGATGTTCTGGTACATGTTTCACGACACGTGCCTGCCAGATACATCGAGACGTGTATGAATGTTGGTCGTCCAGTTTTTGACAACCACATATTTTTTTTACCAATGGCATCAACATCACCAGAATCAAGATCATGTAGAACGAAGGCTCTGTCACGTCAGTTAAAATCCGTGTCCTGTACGTCTCTTGTCGTCCTTCGTCAGCAGTAAGCTGGTGGAAAACCTGTTCGTCTCCACTGCTGTATCATCATGGCTTGTGAAGAAATAAAGGAAAGTAGCTCAGTACTGAACTGTTAGCCATTAGTCCTGTTGTGTCATGTACACCAGAGTTACTGTTGTCGAACGTAAAGGTCCTCAGTAATACGTCAGTAGTTGGTGCCCTGGTATAGGATGCTTGGGAAGGTGATGCCTGTACCTAAGATTGCTGCCTCTTTATCTTTGACAGAAGGTCACGTTTCATGACATATTTTTTAGTCTGCCTTGAAGGCTGAAGGGCAGACCAGGTTTTTAGTGCTGAGGAGGATGACTCTGGTACTAGTTCAGGTTGTCAAATTGCCCGTCTGGTTCCACTTGTTTATATCATCGTCTGAGGGGTCGTCAATGCCGCTTCTTCGCTCGTTCTCTGAACCAATGTGGTCGTCATCATTCTCCCCATCCTGGCACGAGTGCAGAGGGCGGCAGTGTGAGAGGGTGCTGGGCTTGAGGGGAATGAAAGACGGACGTCCACTCATGAGCGATTCACATGATGTACTGACCGCCTGAGTGGGAGGGTAGAGTATGTCAGTGTGAATATCTCCCAGACCTTCGTCCCCTTCACAAAATTGTTTGCAGTTATTTGCAGATTGTGCTATACTGACGCCACCTGCCACGCTGAGTAAGGTGTCATTCGATGCCAGCGGCCATTTAGGGGTTAAGGCTTAAAGATTCCCAATGAACCCTTCTATTAATGTTACCATATAGCACATGCCTATTGAAATGACAGCTACCCTGTAGACTTTTGTTTCCCATGTCTCATCTGTGACGTTGTTGTTACCTTATTTTGTCAAAATAGCAGACAGAGTGGATGATAATCAGTTCAGGGGAGCAGAGGATGACCTTTGGGACATCAAGGCTGATGCACAGCATGATTTCATGACAAATGTGATTCATATTTTAAGTGAGCAACAAACTTTAATTAAAACACTGAGGGATGAAAGTTTAGAGTTAAAAAGTGCATCACAGAACCACTCACCTTCAGCTTCTGATCCAAACCAAACTGATCCTGACCTGTTAGTCCCATCAGTTACATCAACATCCTCTGTCCCACATCAGTCCCTGCACCCAGGAACTTCCTTGCCCAAACAATTCGCAGTTAGACATAGTGACATTCCTATGGTAAATGTAACTGATTTAGATGGGATCTAACCTGAAGGTACCCTGACAGAGTTGTATGGATTAGTTGAATCATGTGTGACTTTTGATGAGGAAAGGTTGCAGGTTACTAAAAATCGAGTTGACAAGCAGTTACATACTTTGATTTATGATCTTGTTAAGCAGGGAACGACCTCTACATGGAATGATTTCAAGATAGTACTGAGTGTTAAGTTTAGTGGTACGCCTAATATTACAGAAGCTTGGCAAATTATTTAAAAAATAGCATATGATATAGAGGAAAGCCCCAGAACTTTGTGAACAGAATAAATTGTAAAGTGGCAGCTCTAGAGAACAAATTCCCCCCAAATCCATCCCTGATGCAGAAAAATTAACTAAGAGGATATTATTCTAGGGACTTCAAGAAAATGCCTAAAATGAGCTTGGTGATTTCTTTAACACTGTCTCCTTAGGTGAGTTTCCTGAACGGGTTGAGGATGAGAGGAGACTTGCTATTATCTAACAGGGACGTCAAGCAAGTGAGTGCGAGGAGAGATACAGCTCCGGACCCCATCAAAGCCAGCTGAGACAAAGCCTCGAAGCACAGATAGGTCTGATAAAATCGAACGAGCACTTGACAACTTGACTCAACAGATGAAAATCCTTAAACCTCCTCCAAAGAAAACTTGCTGTGATTACTGTAAGAAGACAGACCATGTGCCAGCACTTGGTCCTTTACCCTGCCAAGGAATGCATGTTGTAGAAGGGGAAATGTTGACTGCCCCGGGCGGCAGTCTAGACAGTTGCAATGACTGGTTAATGTTAGAATTATTCGATGCCTTACTATTTCGTTGATTATGAAACAAAGATCGAGTTCTGCATTGGTAGATACGGGGAGTGAAGTAACCCTTGCTTCAAAGAAATTTGTAAGTCAGCTTGGGTTAGAAATGTCCCAGAATAAGAAAATTCTTCAAACAACAGGGATATCAGAAATTCAACTTCCTAAATATTCTGATTGGTAGCACAAAGATTTTTCGACACCTAAATTTGGTAGTTCCTGGTCACTTTCTCGAGTGATCTCTTCTTAGGAGTAGATGTGTTGGGCAAATCTCCTTTGGAATGGGATCTGTAACAGCAAACATTTAAGTGGGATGAGTTCTTTTACCCGAATAGGCACCTTCACTGTTCGTCCTTCAAGCGAAGTGCATATAAAGTGAGATTGACCTGTCCAATAAATTAGCATATAGAGTATCTTCTCCTACGGGAAGAACTTGTTCTTAGACATTTGCAAGCATGTGTGTTACCTGTCTCAATCAGTGAACAACCCAACACAGTCTTAGAAGTCTCTCCCCAAACATTTTTTTATTTTAGCTGCTTCACTGTTGTGTGCTACAGTCTTCTTTAAGGGGAAATTCACTTCCCTTTTATCAGTCAGAGTCAGGCAGACATTGTACTAAAACTTGGGACCATCATAACAACCCATCGAATCCTTGAGGAGAAAAACATTGAAAAAATGGACATTCATGTCTGGTAGCTAAAGTTTCAATTGATTTGATCCTTCAGACTAATAGTGTCGTTACTACAGCCAGCAGAGAGGAGAAATTTGAGGAGTTGCTTAAAACAAAGAAGTGGGACCAACTGACATTTGAACATCAATTGGAACATAAGACACTGCTAAAACAACACCATCAGCTGTTTAAGGTTGACAAGTCAGAATTAGGAAAAATCAAGGGGCCTCCACCCAAATCGTGGTTAGGCACACATTTCAAACAGAGCCTCAGTGTATCAATACCCAGAGAAGGCTGAGGAATTATTATCAGCAATATGCTCAATGAGATGGTGAATAGGGACATAACAGAGCTTCTGGCAGCTTGGTTAAGCCCAGTTGTTTTAGTCAGTAAACTGGATGGATCGAAGAGAATGTGTTTGGATTGCAGACAAGTAAACACAAAATTGGAGGTGGACCCTGTACCCATTTCACAAATAGGAAGAGATGGTGTAAGGTGCAGCTGGCCAGAAATATTATGCATCATTAGACCTTAACCCGCCCAGTCCCAACCGCTTTTTACCCAACCCACTCTCAGAACCCAACCGATTTTCAACTTGTCTTTTTTTGGCTCAAACATTCGCTTTTGGTGAAAAACATCGAAAATTCAGCGAGAAAGTGCTCACATGAAGTGAAAAATATCCAAAACAGGTAAGGGATTCTCACCTGAATACCGGTTTCTATGACACCGCGCTGCATAAAAGACGCTCCCTATGCGAGGGAAACTTAACCAAAACCACACTTCCTCGTAGATATTTATTTATTTATTTGGTACGAATTCAAATGTAGTATAAGAGTATATTGCTTTTCACACAATAATATAGGTGATATAAGCTTTGTTCCCTTACCAAACACATCGACATAACGCACCTGCCTTGGCGATGTTACCTCCTCGTTGCTTTTGTTCATTACTAACTCTGGTGCCATGTAATCTTTGCCCTTCACATCAGGAATCACTTTCATCTTGAATTTCGTCGTTGGTGACACCGTTGTGCTACATGTCTTTATTGTTCAGGTCACTGCTAACAGGTGAGTTGTGAGAAAATGGCGCACCCCCCGAGGGGGGTGGGTTGCACAGGGTCAGGCAGTGTTGCTGCCTGGCTGGGGGTAGAGGAAGGTCTCCCACATATACTTACCAAAAATCACCCACTAATCTTGAAAAATGTGCAAACAACGGGCCTTGCAATTGACTGACGTATGATGCACGTCGGGGGGAGTGAGACGGGTTAGGGTGTGACATGCATCGTACTTCGGGGGGACGGGGGCGGGTTAAGGACACTTATTACCAGGTTGTCTAGAGGAAGCCACTTTTACTGATGATATTACTCTGTACAGATTTACGGACTTGCCTTTTGAGCTGAGTTACAGTCCTGCTGTATTTTCTAGAGTAATGAGAAAAATGCTAGCCCGATTGTTGGAGGAAGGTTGGGTAAAGAACCTCTAGACGATGTCTTTTTTGTGGGCTCCTTCTGTTGAAAAATTAGTACAATGCCTAGACAAGCTCTTTCACCATTTGCTTCAAACAGGAGTGAAACGCAGTGTAACAAAATGCCACTTTGTTAAAAGACAAATAAAGATTCTGAGCCACATACTGTCGGAGAAAGGGAGTATCCCCGATCCATAAAGTGCTGAGGCAGTTCATCATATGAAACCCCACAGAATGTGAAGAAGGTAAGAAGATTCTTGGGCATGTGTGGATTTTACAGAAAGCATACTCAAAATTTTCCAAGGATCAGTTACCTCTTGACACAGTAGCTGCAGAAGAATAAGATATTTTCATGGACTCCAGAATGTCAGAGAGCTTTTGAAGACCCGAAACAAGCTTTGGTCAAGGCACTGTACTAGTGAAGGCTGATCTGAATTAACCTCTTGTTTTGAATACTGATGTGAGCGGTACGGATGCTGGCGCAGCATGGATCCAACAAAATGATGATGGCAGCCTTAGTGCCATCGCATATTTCTCCAAGAAACTCACACCAGGTGAAACTAGGTATAGTACCACAGACAAAAAGGCATTAACCACGGTGCTAGCATGTAGGGAATTTCACGTTTCTTTATGGGGAACTTACTGTACAGCAATGACAGACTACCAGCCTCTAGTTTCCGTCTGGTGTGGGAAAGCTAAATCCCCTAGAAGGAACAAAAGGATAATTGGCATGAGAGACTATACCTGTTATATAAATTATAAGAAAGCCAGAAGACCAGTTCGACCAATAGTTCACAGTCAGCCTGGAACATGGCTTGGCTTAACCAAGGAGAAATTTAAGGAAGTACAAAAGAAGGAGTCCAAGTGACATGATCTTAGAGAGTGGAGCAGTTCTCAAGAGGCGTTATCCTAGAGCCACTTTAAATCAGTGTGAATTACATGAGGAACTGCATTACTTCTCCCTACTAAACAAGGGCAATAGTCATCACTTTGTTTTAGTTGTGTCAAACAGTTTGGTAAAAGCAGCCTTAAAATTTGCACATGATGAACAGTTTGGTCATTTTGGAGTTCAAAATACTATTGACAATTTGGAGACTTACTTCTATTGGCCAGCTATTAGGACAGATGCCGGGTCATATGTGAGGAAATGTATTAAGTGTCAGATCCATAAGGGTACCAAAGTTTGCGACAGAAGTGGCAGGAACTGCTTCTAGTCACTAAGCCTCTTGAGCATGTTAGTGTAGACGTAACAGACATGTGTCAGGCAACAAACGGGTACTGTTGCCCTCACCACTGTAGATCATTACAGTAGGTATATCAGGTTTTATGTATTACAAACCAAAACCGCTGAAGAGGTCTGTTCAAAGTTAAAGGAGTACTTGTGTGTCTTTGGAACTCCCACAATGTTAGTGCTTGATAATGGAACTGAGTTTACCTACCAACAGTTCAAATGTCTTTGTAAACAGTTCCACATTTACGTTAGGTACACTTTGCCTTTTCGCCCGCATTGTAAGTCTGTCCAAGAGAATGCAGCGTAATATGAAAAGTGTGCCAAATAAACTGTGTATGGGTCATCTTTTTAGGTGGCCAAATTATCACAGTGGGTGTCAGAGAATTTTAAACCATGCTGTTCAAATGACTTGGAAGAAACACTTGTTTTGTGTTTTCCTCCTGGAGATCCCAATGACAAATTAGTATGACTCTCCCAGTGATCGTGGACTCATATGAATGGGAGGCACTAAGAGTAGCCCTTGAGATAATTCAAGCAACTTCTAAACACCATTCTAATAGGACTCTTGACATA
>JAGKTI010005583.1:31992-44288 GCA_018397915.1 Birgus latro | reverse complement strand
TATTGCGTTAATCGACACCATTAGCACTGGCGCTGAATAAAAACACTGAATGCAATCGTCTGGTGACAGCGATATTAAAATGACGCAAATACGCCATCGTAATGAAGCAGTTGTCTTAGTAAATAACAGAAATATTACCATGTACAGCGTCATTGGTACTTCCCCCCCCACCATTTCCCACTTTAGGCTTGTTATCATCTGACGGAACTGGGTCATTTGAATTGTAGGTCGCGGTTGCTTGAAATCTGATGACGGGCCCGTATACTCGTCGACTGAGGAAACGCTCTAACACCTTTTCTATGCGATATACTTTTGTCTATTACACCTTACTG
The DNA here is from genome assembly GCA_018397915.1 of Birgus latro. Classification (NCBI taxonomy): domain Eukaryota; kingdom Metazoa; phylum Arthropoda; class Malacostraca; order Decapoda; family Coenobitidae; genus Birgus; species Birgus latro. The sequence goes on along the minus strand of JAGKTI010005583.1, from coordinate 43,956 downwards.
TTCTCTTCTTTGTTATATAAATCCTTCCAATATAGCCATACCCTGCATACATAGCGTACAAGAGGATATTAACCACCCACTTCAAAAAATAAATCGCTAAGGAGGAGTTGTTAGGGAGCCTCCTCAACCGACGAGAATAGGTTAAGAGACAGGGATAAGTGTTCTTGGATAGCAGTCAAATTTACCCATCAAACTGACAACACCTGGCCCTCAACCAAGCTAAAAGGGGTTAGAGAACGGTCAGTTAAGAGGAGCAGTAGTCGCAACCCCAGGCTTATCTGTACACGAACCCAGTGGACTGCAGGATGAAGCTGTCCTCATCCTGCAGGCCGCCATCCTTGTTTCAGGGGATAGGGAAGGAGTTGAGGGATGTTTGTATAACCAGGCAGCATTGCGGATCGGTTATATCAGTGCCGCCACGTGAAGGCATCCCTCTCCAGTACCTACAAAAAAGAAACAGTGCTATAGTGTCAGCTGTACAGAAACAGCTGTGGAAAGTAACAGCAGATCCTTGACTAATTATAAGATCAACTGTGCGACCGGGGTTCACAAGTGTGCGTGCAGCTGAGCCAGGGAAAAGACGCACGCACGCACGCAGACAGACACACACACACACACACACACACACACACATACACCCCCACCCACACACAAATAAAATGCCAGCTAGTTATCAAAAGCGCTTTGAGCCAAAAATGTGCAGGCGAATGCACAGTGGACGATTTCAGTAGTTATGCGATTCCAAAGTCACACCACACGCACACTGAAAGCTAAAACGCCAGCTATTTATCCAAAAAGTTTTGAACTAGGTGTATTTACTTACGTGTTCTATGGACAACGAGAGCAGCATAGCACGTTTACTCTAACCTATAATGAAGTTCCCTAACCCCTTTTAGGTCAGTTGACGGGCAAGCGTGGCCAAATTAGTGGGTCGATCTAACTCTACTCTTTTACTTTTACTTGGCCAAAAACTGCCCTCTCTACACCTTGAATTTAGAGTCATGACAAAAGATTAACAGGAGAATATGAAGCTAGTCACGAGGAAGTGCTATGGTTAGGATGCAGAGCCGTAGTATTGTCCCTTTCTGCCACTGTGGTACGTAAAATAAGCTGCGAACGAAAATCTGGGCCAAGTTTAGGCGAAACGCGTATAGTAAGCAGGATGACTCATTCCGTCCTCACGATAAAGGCTCATTAAATTTTATGCATCAACGGCTTAGTATCCGAGTTATAGGTGTGGCTCACTTCCGTCAGGTGAAAACAAACTGACAGGTGATATGTGACTTCACTGACAACTCTCCAAGATATACAGAACGCCAGCCAATTATCCAAAGTTTTAAGAAGTGGAACTGTGTTTGTGTTACTGTGAACGAGACAGCCACCAGTGTGATTTATCTCCAAGTCACATCTAGAAGGTAAGATGGCTGACTTTCTTTAATCACTTGTATTCGTTTTAGTCTCTTTAGTCCGGGGATGTCTTTTACTAATTTATTCCTCCTCCAAACGGTTCTACTGAAGAGGTTAAAGAAGCTATATCCATCTCCTCTAGTTCGAAAAGTTCCTCCTCAGCTCAAAAAAGCCTATGAAACTAGAAAGTAGTAGATCTACGTCATCGGGGTGAAGGAGTCAGAAATTGAAGAGCCAGGTAATTTTCCAATGTGTTATGAACTGGAAGTGTATAAGACTCACTGTGGACAACGCAAGTAGCGATGTGATTACCCCCAAGACGCAGTGGTTCAAGGAGGCTGACTTTCTGTGTTCATTTACTTACCTCAGCTCCTTCACCAGCATGACGAATTTATCCAACCATCCGACATCCACTCGTTTTTCTCCTCCAACAGGAACTAGGGGTCAGGGAGATAGGCAACTCAGTCCCAACAATAAGGCAGGGGTGACAAGTCTCTCTGTCTCCTGAGTGGTATTATGTGAGCAATATGCAATATATCCCAGCCACTCTTCAGATGGAAATCCTAACACGTCCACCCGATGGAGCGCCTTAACCCACTTAGAACACTACAATAGGCTTCGTTTGGTTCTATGGTAATATGGTAATTAATCTGCTTATTAATTAGCGCAGAGTCATCGCGCGCGCGGGGGGGGTGAGAGAGAGGGGGGGGGCCTCCAGCCTCCTGTAATCAACTTAGAAAAGACCTCATGTATCGAAGAGGTTAATGAAGGCTACATCCATCCTCAATAGATTAAATAAAAAGAAAACTCCCGCACACTTTAGCAAATTTTGAGATGCCACACCATACCACACTATCCTCTCACGCTAAATCACACCACACAAAATCACCCTCCCACATCACACCACACCACCCTCCACACAACACCACCCTCCCACAGCACACCACCCAACACCACCCTCCCACACCTCACCACACAACACCGCCCTCTCACACACCACACAAAACCGCCCTCCCACACAACACCACAAAAAAACACCCTCTCACACAACACCACATAAAACCACCCTCCCACACAACAGCACACAATACCACCCTCCCACACCACACCACACAACACCACCCTCCCACACCACACCACACAACACCACCCTCCCACACAACAGCACACAACACCACCCTCCCACACAACACAGTACACCACTCTCCCACACACCACACAACACTACAGACAATCCTCCCACAGTACAAACACCACCTTCTCATACCACACCACAGTACACCACCCTCTCACACCACATCGCACAAAAAAAATCCTCTCATACCACACAACACCACACCAAGGGCATTAACCAAAACGCTCTCAAATTCCCTCACATAAACGTTTATATTTGCTTAAAAGACTACATCTTTAAAATAACTCTGGTTTGTAGCAGAATCGGACGTAGTGCTGTATCAAGTACTCCCAAAATTTTGCTTGTAAATCCCTCAACCAAGGTGCAAATCTCATGGCTGTATAAGACCCGAAAAACAAGGCTCTGGAAGTTTACCTATCGACCACACGAAGGTCATTAAAGCAGACAATGAATACCTCTTAAACTCCCCTTAAACTATAACTAGCCGGACTTGCAAATGTCGATGTTATATCCAGGTCCCCAAGTGTACTGCTGGGTGCACAGGGACAAGGAGGGGAAAGGCAGGTGAAAATGATCGATCTTCTGGACCCCTCCCCCTAAAGCCCCCGCCCCGCCCACCAACAACCCCTGTAAATACTGTAGTAGAAGCACGCAAACTTTATAGTTCAGCCAAACACTGTAGTCTTGACTGTGTTCATAGCAAAATAATAATAAACACTGGTCAATAACTTCAACGCATTTGTTCTAACCCAGTGAAGATCTCTAACCCCTCACAGCTCAGGTGATGGTTAAGAATTGTCTGATTTATAAGACACTATAATACAGGGTAGCCGACGGGCGATTTCTCGTGTGTTGTGGGGACACCTCAGTCACTGTTATCAGCACCTATCCTGCATCATTTATTCACTTCCAATTCCAAATGCCACTACCACGCCCATACTAGCCGACTGGGCCGTCCCCACAACACATAAGATACTGTCACTTGAGTTTCTAGTGAAGCGCTATTTACGGATTACCCTGTAAAACAAAAATAGTCCCGGCAGGACTCGAACCTGCGACCTGTAGCAGTGCTAACTACCGCTCCACCCACTGAGCTACGGGACAGCAAAACAACAGAGGGAGTATGTGGATAAATAACCAGCACGCACGGAAGACGGTACTGCCCATTCCATATTCCCTCCTCTAGACCCAGGGCGTGGGGGTGTGAGGGGGTCCGAGGCTAGACTACTGTCGTCCAGATTATTTAAGCCATAGGAAGCCACAGGACGTCCCTGGCAGCGTTTACCAGATAGGAAAACCTCAAGGCACCACTGAAACTCGAACCGCCGCAGTAAGTTAAATCGTGGCCATCCGCGACCCTAGACTTTTTCCGCCATGCCACCAATGCACCAAGCACTTAGTCATAAATCCAGCCCCTGATCATACTGTTGCGGACAGTAATATCGCACCAATTTTTGAAACTCTACTTAACAGTGTGAAAGACTGTTGAGGTCTAAAGATTGCATCCCCGGGTTTTAAAGTCACTGTTCACTCTCCCAGTTATTTATCACGATGAAATGAATGAATATTTACTCCTATGTCCAGAAAATTTGACTTACAAACACTCTCTCATTCACACACAGTCACTAATACACAATTTCACAAGGACTGTATTTTTCTCCTTACATTCCAAAAGCCTTCCACATCAAAAACCGTGCGTGAAGCTGTGTATGTATGGGAGTGCGTCAATTCATCGGTGACAAAGCGATTCCCTCGGCTCTACAGATCAGTTGTTCTTCTGGACCCGTAAAACACAGCTTAGACGCGTACAGTGGAGCTGCACGCCAATGTTAGGTGTGTGCAAGATGGCCGCAACAAAACAAACATACATACTGTGTACCAACAACATTCTAGTAGAAGTTGTTGGTGAAGACCCAGGTCCATCTGATACGTGAGCCCGGCGGACTACAGGCAGGCCAAAGTTGATCCTCTGCAGTTCACTACTTTCTTTTTTTGGGAAAGTGATTGGAGAAAGAAACACGGATGTGGGACTTAGTGTATATTGACGTTTCGCCTCATGGATTTCTCAGAATACAATTGCTGAATATACACCACATTTCCTGTATATACAGTATAGCAGAAGGCAGTGGTGGTGTGAGCGGGGGTGAGGTATTGGCTGGGGCAACTCGGTTTTTAAGAAATTCAGGAACTGAGGTAACTTTTAAGACATCTCAGACAATGGGTGATCTGGTCAGACACAGGTACGAACTAGCAACACAGGCGAGAGAGGTGTTTACTCCATTCCATGTACAGTATGTGATAAGGTCTACATAGGTGAAACATGGCGTGATTCGGAAGAGAGAATAAAAGAATACAAGTATGCAATGAGCCGGCACAACACCAACAACGCATGTGTAGCTCACATATTTAATACAGGTCACATAATGAAATGGGATAATGCAAACATTTTGTACAAGGAAGTAGACTTAAAGAGACGCAAATGTCTGTAGCCAGCTGTTATAGTATGTTCCAATACCACTGGACAGAACAACGGATCTTATCACCTACCGGATTCTGTGGCCAAATATATTGTCAACAGGATAGCTTCCTCACACCACCACCCCACCTAAACTCAAAACATCACCCTCCCTCCCTTCCCATCATCCCCATCCCCCCCTCTTCGCCCAGCTTCTCGGTCACATATACAACACTTGTGCTTGTGCACATACATACACACACACACACACACACACACACACACACACACACACACACACACACCTCGTGAGGTCAGTCTGGTCCAGTCGCTCTCGTGAGGTCAGTCTGGTCAGGCGTCTCAGTCGCTCTCGTGAGGTCAGTCTGGTCAGACGTCTCAGTCGCTCTCGTAAAGTCAGTCTGGTCAGACGTCTCAGTCGCTCTCGTGAGGTCAGTCTGGTCAGACGTCTCAGTCGCTCTCGTAAGGTCAGTCTCAGTGTTGTGTTAATGACCATATCCCTGTGTGAATTTGTGCGTAATGGCTTCCTCTGCGGAGAGCTGTGCCCTTGCTGCATGTTTCGAGAAAGACTACCTTGAATTAATGAAAGAACTTCTCGAATTGAAGCGGGAGGTACAGATTCTCAGGCAGGAGAAGTCACAAAAGAGGGAATTGTTGGAGGAGATGTTGGAGCAGAGAGAGAAAAAGGCTGAAGGTTGGACACTTGTTCACAAGGGTGCAACGAAGTTCACCCTTAAGAAGCAAGTGGAAATTAAGACTAAAAATGCATTCGACGCACTACGGGACGAATGTGAAGGGAAGGCAGAGAGGAAAGAAGAGGTGAAGGACGGTGAGAGAACTTCCCGTACAGGTAAGTATATTAAGAACAAAAAAGGTAAGAAAACTGTTGCTGTTGTTGGAGACTCCCAGGTAAGGTATGTAAACAGAGCCATGTATACTCCACTCTCCAAACATGTGTGTCTTCCGGGGGCCAGGGTGGGTAATGTGATAGAAAAATGTCAAATATCGTGAAGGATAGTGGAGACAAACCCACTGTGTGTCTAAGTGTAGGAAGCAATGACATTGGTAGGCGTAAGAGTGAGGTACTATGGCAGCAGTACAAGGAGATGTTAGAGAAGGTTAGGGATAGGGGAGGGATCCCTGTAGTACTCGGTGTTCTGCCTAGGAGGCGGGTTGGGAGGGAATGGTTGAGCAGGGCGATAGGTTTTAATTGCCGCCTTGAAAGGTATTGTAAAGATAATGCAACACCTTTCATAGACAGCTGGGACCGGTTTTATGGACGGAGTGCCATGTATAGTTGGAATGGGACTCATCTTAGCAGGCAGGGATTTACTGTTTTAGCTAGAATGATAGATAGGGAGTTAGAGAGTTTTTTTCGAGGTTGAGAGTTAGTTGTACAGGAAGTTGCAGCAACTACACTCAGAGATCATTATTGCCATGTTTGGATAAATGCATCAAGACTTGCAAAGGTAAGAACAACAGTTTAACAATTAATGTAGATATATCCACTCAGGCACCTCAAATTGAGCAGGCGATGACAGAGGACAGAACAAGCGATGATAGAGGGGCGATAAGTGACAGTATAAAAAATTTTTATGTTAGGAAAGTAAAGAGTTTCCCAGTTAATAATTAAATAAAAAATACAAAGTCAAAAGGTAGTGTAGATATTATATAGGCATTAGTATATATCTCATAACACAATGTACAGGATGTAGTGTCTGATTTCGCATGATATCTGTACACAGTCTGTTGTCCCAGACTATCAAGAATCCTAATATATGATGTTTCTCAAAATATCCTTGTAGTCCAAACAACCAAGAAACTCATCATGCATTCAAACACGTGGAAGTCCACAGGATACTTATCAGACACTACTACCTTACCTAAACATCCTTTCCCACCTGTATATAATGGCAAAGAGAAGCCCTTCACATGAGAGAAGGGGATAGAGAATGCCCGAGAGCACAATTAGGGCAGAGTAATGAGAAAAGGGGATAGAGAATGATCGAGAGCACAATTAGGGCAGAGTAAGGAGAGAAGGGGATAGAGAATGCTCGAGAGCACAATTAGGGCAGAGTAAGGAGAAAGGGGAGACTGGCCGTCACGCTAAGATCGTTTGTAAATCACTATCAAGATAACTACAATAAAAGTCAGTAGCCCAACAGTGCTGTAACTCACCTTCGTTGATAATACGTCTCACGCCTTTATTCTGGTTGTATTAAATAACCCATCATCGACTTCCCAACAAGTACCTCCGACCACGCTACCGAGAGTAGAGGCATAACTACTCGTAATAACCTGAAAGTGTACTACACAAACAGTCGGAGTTTACGTAATAAAATAGATGAACTGAAGGCTTTAATTTGTGCAGAGAAAATAGACACTGCCATTATTAGTGAAACTTGGATGCATACAGACACTCGGGAATTCTTAGCAGAATATCAGATAAACGGCTCTAATATTTTTGTGTCAAACCGTCTGGGAAGAAAGGGGGGCGGGGTAGGTATTTATGTAAAGGATTCATTACATTGTTACAATAAAGCAGACATTAAAGTAAATACGGACACTGAAAGTGTCTGGGTTGAAATTAATAACAATAGGGAGAAATTAATCTTAGGAGCCATTTACAGATCTTCAAAATTAAGTACAGTAGATAGTAAATACCTTTGGGAGGAAATTAAGAAAGCGTCACAGTCCATCTTAGTAATAATTGTAGGGGACCTTAATCTCCCAAGGATAGATTGGCGAAATCAGACGGGATGCAGTCAGAGGAATTTCTAGAGGTAGTACAGGATAATTTCCTTTATCAGCATATCAGGGAGCCCACCAGAGGTGATAATATGCTAGATTTGGTTTTAGCTAATAAAGAAAATGTCATTAGTGATATAGAGGTTGGTGGACGACTTGGTAATAGCGATCATGAAGAAATTAAGTTCAAATTTATTTGGGATGCCTGTTTCACTGAAAATACCTCCACCGTTCCTAATTTTCGTCTAGGATCCTGATTACGATGGATTAACAGCTTATTTTAGAACGGGGGAGAATAGCTATTTTGGGGAGTGCCAGGTCAGTGGGGAACCCCAGGTCATAGAAGAGGCAGGAAACAGGCGGAAATGTCTCTGGGGAGGGTGAGGTAATAGAAGAGAAAGAAGTACAGGTGACGGGAATTAACTCAGGTCCAGTACTAAGCAGACGTTCGGCCAGTGAGAAATATAACGAGTTAGTAAATATAATACACGGAGGCCAAGATAGATATATCCCTTCAAAATCGTTTAGAAAGAATAATTCAGAACCAAGATGGTTAAACAACAGATTAAAATCTCTCATAGGCCAAAGGCAAGGAATATAAAAATAAAACGTGGAGAGGAACACTTACGTAACCCGTACGCGATTTTAAATAGAGAAGTAGAGAGAGATATGGAAAGCAAAGAGAAGTTATGAAATTAAGGTTGCTAGTGAAGCGAAAGAAAACCCCAAGGGTTTTATTAAATGTACCGGACGAAAAATAAAGATAGGATAGGACCATTCAGAACAGAATCAGGTAACATTACCTGTGAAGATAAAGAAATGTGCTCCATCCTAAATAATTATTTCATATCAGTATTCACCAAGGAAAATCTAGACCTGGTCCCTCGAGTAGCAAATATTTACGATGATAATACGGAAATTATTCTTATTAAAATAACAATTAGTAAGGAGGACGTATTGAAAGAAATTAATAAGTTAAAACCTCAAAAATCGCCAGGTCCGGACGATATATATGCAAAAATTATAAAAGAAATCAAAGAAGAATTATTTCAGCCACTTTGAACGTTATTTAATGACTCTTTAATTTCAGGAGAAGTTCCCGAGGCGTGGAAGACCGCAAACGTAGTGCCCATTTTTAAAAAATGGTGATAAAGCAGCTGCGTCGAATTATCGTACGATAAGTCTAACGTCAACAATAGGAAAAATGTTAGAGTTAGTTTTGGCCAATAAGATTAGAGAACATTTAGAAAGATTTAATCTTAAAAACGAAAGTCAGCACGGATTCAGGCAAGGACGATCCTGCCTCACAAACTTGTTGTCATTCTTCTCGGAGGTATATGAGGCAGTAGATAGCGATAAAGCTTACGATATTATTTATCTGGACTTTAGTAAAGCTTTTGATAGGGTCCCACACGAAAGGTTAGTTAGAAAGGTTAGAGCACACGGTATTGACGGCGATATCTTAAAATGGATAGAATCCTGACTGAAAGGACGAAAGCAGAGAGTATTAATAAATGGAAGTCGGATTGGGGATTGGTAACTAGCGGTGTACTGCAGGGTTCAGTACTCGGTCCCTTATTGTTTATTATATATATATAAATAATCTAGACTTAGGAATCACTGGCAGTATCAGCAAATTTGCCGATGATACAAAAAATAGGGCGTATCATTAACTCTACTGACGATTGCCACAACTTACAAAAGGACCTCGATATATTATCCAAATGGTCTAAAACTTGGCAAATGGAATTTAACGCTGAAAAATGTAAAGTACTTAACGTAGGCAAGACCATTGGAGATACTAAATACAGCTTAGATAACAAAGAAAATAGCAAATCGGAATGCGAGAGAGATCTAGGAGTTATGGTTAGTAACGACCTCAAACCAAGGCAACAGTGTATTAATGCGTGAAATAAAGCTAATAGAGTCCTAGGATTTATTTCGAGAAGCGTGAGCAACAGGTCACCAAAAGTAATATTGCAACTTTATTTAGCATTAGTAAGGCCATATTTAGACTACGCAGTACAATTTTGGTGTCCTTAATACAGAATGGATATTGACTCGTTAGAAAATGTACAGAGAAGAATGACAAAAATTATACATGATGTTCGAAACCTGTCATACGAAGACAGACTGAAAAGACTAAATCTGCACTCACTAGAGAGACGTAGAGTAAGGGGAGACTTAATTGAGGTGTTTAAGTGGATGAAGGGTATAAATAAGGGAGATATTAGCAAGGTAATTAAAGTGAGCATACAGGATAGAACTAGCAGTAATGGTTTCAAACTAGAAAAATTCCGTTCCAATAAGGAAATAGGCAGAAATAGGTTTGGTAATAGAGTAGATGACGAATGGAATAAGCTACCTAGTAAAGTAGTTGCTGCCTCTTCCACTGAGTGTTTCAAGCATAGCCTAGATAAGCATGACAAATAAGGGGTGGGTATAGAAAAAAAAATCTTACAACCAATACTAATTCATATTTTTCCTTTACAGGTTACACTATGATAGTCTCTACTCTCCTCTCACACTTTCCTATAAAATGTCCACGCCAGTTTTTCTATGTTGCGTGGTGTTCTTTCTTTTTCCTGCCGGCTTCAGCTGGAGGGTTTGGAGGGCGGGGGAGAGCCTTCTTTGCTGTCCTTATCTCATTCTAGTAGTTTAGTTACTCTTCTAGGAGCTGCCCAGCATAGACCAACCGGCCTACTGCAGTTATCCTCTCTTCTTATGTGCTGGGATCGGCAATCCCTTTCCCCTTGTGATCTCTAATTCCTTACCCAACATTCTTTCCCTCTCCCTAAGGACTTCCTACTTCGCCTGTCCCTTGTTTCTCTTCGTCCTTGTGCCGTGATCTATAATCCCTTTCCCCTGGACCTCACCTCCCTTGCCCTACTTGCCCCCCCCCTACCACCCCTAGCCAATACCTCATCCCCCCTCACACTCCCACTGCCTTCTGCTATATATATATATATATATATATATATACAGGAATGTGGTGTATAGCCTATTAAAAAATTGTATTCTGAGGAAGCCATGAGGCGAAACGTCCCACATCGGTGTTTCTTTCTCCAAGTTGTCAACGAAAATTGAATCAAGATGTCAGCACCAGGGACACCCGTGAACGGGGAAAGGGATATCAGATGTTGGTATATCCAGGCAGTTGAGTGACCTGGTTATACTGGTACCACAAAGAGAAAGCCTCCCTCTCCAGCATCGGGTGGTATTCTACGGAAGTGTAACGCCAGCATCTCACCGAGGATGAAGATAGAGATGCGCAGACCTTCCATAATACAAGGAAATATGCAACGTGGCGTAAACAGTGGATCTGAGTTACGTTAAGACACAGGGTGGATTAGAATACTACACAGCACCTTCTTTCTTGGCGATATGTTATGCAAATTACACACTGATATTACAGTTCTACCATCGACATAATTTGCCTCAGTTGCGTACAAATGGACAGTAAGGCTTGATATTAGCGCAGTCGTCATTAACCCTCCCATAACCGCGACAACTCTAGTACTTTATTCTAGTTAACGCCAAACTATATTATTCATCTAAGAGCGAGTCACAGGAGCCAGGGTGTTAATATTGCCATCACTAACCCTCTCAATCCCATTATGCATTTTTTTTTATCACGCCACACCAGACGATTTTATTCAACGTTAGGGGTTATCCTCTAGTAACCAAGGAGTTTATGAAGGCTACATCTACTTCCTCCAGTTCGAAAAAAAAAAAAAACTCCTTAAGCTGAAGAAAATGGTCTCTAGGTATGAAGAATGATATATAGGCTATAAAGAAAAATCGGAGGACAGGGGCTGATCCTCTCGCAATTAACCACAAGAGGGATAACGGGGACAGGACTTATGCTGCCGAGAGTACCCCACCGGAAGCGTCAAATAAGCACTAGCTACATTCTCATCAGCCGCCCACACGCCAGGTAGATTGTGAGGAGGGGAAATAAAAATGGACAGAAAAGATGACAGGTAGACAGCGTGGGAGGGGGAGGGCGGAAAAGATGTCACCATACCATTAATCACTTCACTCCAATGACGTACCTGTGTTTTTCCATTTACCTGTTGCCATTGTCGGACGATATTCAGTTTATGAGAGGCTTTTTCTAACTGGAGAGGTCTGATGCAGCCTTCATTAATCCGTTAGTGAGAGAGAGAGAGAGAGAGAGAGAGAGAGAGAGAGAGAGATG
>JAGKTI010005583.1:21180-31888 GCA_018397915.1 Birgus latro | reverse complement strand
GCCCATGGTAGGTGTCAGACGGGACATGGTAGGTGTCAGACGGAGGCCACGGTAGGTGTCTGACGGGAGCCCATGCTTCGTTTCAGACGGGAGTCCAATGTAAGGTGTCGGTCTTTTCATCAAGGGCCACTGAGAGCCACCTAACCTAACCTAACCTACCCTAACCTTGCTTTTCCAGTGGCTCGGTGCGCCACGAAGTGGCCCTCGGTGGTTCTCGGGGGTCGGTCTTTTCACCGAGGGTCACCGAGAGCCGCCTAACCAACCTAACCTAACCTAACCTAACCATGTTTTTCCAGTGGCCCTCGGTGAAAAGACTCACCGATGGTAAGTGTCAGACAGGCGTCAGACGCAAGCAAGTGTGGGAAAGGATGGGTGTCGGCAGGTTAGTCCCATTAAACCGATGGCGTATTGTAATATCTGTTTTACGAGTTACCACCGGATGATTTTATTCAGTTTCAGCAGGAACATCCAGAGAATCAAGGAAAGCTCGTTCTATTCTCCCTAGCTCAAGAAGTCTCTCATAAACCGAATATAATGGTCTGACAGGAAGTACGGATAACAGATTCAAACATATAGCAGGACACAGGACTGGAGTGACAGGCTGGGTAGAGACGCTTCATAATGAGGTCTGATATCTGCCACCTGATACGATTTGTCTTTTTACCGTATTATTTCTCTTATTTTAGTACTGCTTCTCCTGAGACATTCTATTCTGTTCGGCTTCAAGCGAAAATCGACCACCCCGACTTATCTTTAAGAGAACAACAGTAGCTATGTCCACGTTCCAGCTCTAGTGAAGGTCCTCGAATTAAGTTTTACCTGTTGTCTCTTACTTTTAACATGCCTCATAGCTCAGTTGGTAGAGCGGTAGTTAGATGGTTACTTACTACAGGTCGCAGGTTCGATTCCTGCTGAGGCTACATTTATACTTGCTTTTCACACTGTCGCAAATATTTTGACTAACGCACGACCCACAGTGACGCTGGATCAGAGGAAAAACAAAACACACTTGGTATGCCAGGGAAACTCTGATGCATTGATGGCCAACTTCTCATTTAATCTCTGCTTCATCCACGTTTTATACGTAACTAACCTTCTTTAAACACAACGCGGATCCAGCACTCAGTCACCGCACACGTACTACCTCTAGCAAATTCATCCTCACTGCACAAGTTATCATCAATATACATAGTAATCTGGACAGTGTATCAGACAGATTCTGAAGGGGATAGCAAAAGGGTGGGGGAGGAAAGAGAAAGGGAGAGAGAGAGACTACAGGGACACCGCTGGGGAGGGGGAGGGGGGGGAGGACACTGAGCTATGCGCCAGTTCACGTGAGGGTAACTATCGAAGCATTTTTGTGGCTTTGGTGTGCATATCTGCTAAAAATTGCGATGTGCATAGTCGATAAAAATATCAGTATGAAGAATGTGTACTGCTAGGGCTCCAGAAATGTTTATAAAGTGGATAATTCAGCCTTCGAAAGAGCCGCCGCGCTACCTTCAGATACATCATATGAATTACCTCTGAGGAACCAAAGTCCTTTTCTGTCCTTTATCTGATGTCATGAGGTTTCTGACTTAATATATTTATAAACAATAAAAAAAATATGTAATAACCTCAGCGGGAGTCGATCACGCGAATGTTTCCTCAGAGGCTTCTTCGTTTTTTCTCCCTCAGTTTTTTGCTTGCCTCTCCAGAATTTGCCGTAGTATATCTAAAAAAGCATTAATTATCCATACTGAAGCTAATGTTATTCAACGAGGGTGAATCTGCTGAACATATGTGCGTAGTTAGTGAGTACTGGAGCCGGCTTGTGCTAAGGGTGGATCAGATACGTGTAACCCTCAGCTACATGACGTATTTTTCGTATTAATCAAACAACCACCAGATGGTTTTATTCAACTTACAGAAGACCCCTTGCAGTGAAGGAGTTAAAGAAGGCTACATCCAATTCCACCAGTTTGAAAGGCCTTCCCAAACAAGGGTAAAAATCGTCCAGAGATGACAAAGAATTACTCAGCCAATACGTTCTCTGGACTGATACGTTTTCCGGCTCAGTTAGGAGGTAAGAACATAGGCTATAACGGGCAGCAGTGAAGGAAAGAGATGACTACTAAAATACTTGGGTTTTCTGAGATACCAATTGTCTTCTTCCTTGATCCAACATCTCCAAGGTCCTGATTTAATATATCCGTGAAAAGGATTAATGCCGCCTCAGCTGGAGTCGAACCTGCGATCTGAGTTAACCAAGCTGAATATTGCCCTAACACCTAAGCAATGAGACATTAAGTGATACCCAAGTCTCTCAGGTTCCTATGACTCAACCGCAGCTGAATAGGAGTTAGCTGATTAGACTATTAGAACTGTCCCAGTCATGAGATGGTTACAGGATAAATGGTAATACTAACGTCATGAGTTTTCAGGTTACTTGGAACATGGATCTGTTCTTTGATCCAAAACATGACGAGGCTACATAAACATGTAAGTCTTCGCTGGGGACGTGGCAAAAACCGATATATTAAAAAAATGAGGTCATATGACAGGCCTGGGATGATATCAGGTGGCAGAATGACAGGGCAGATGTACAGTTGGAAACATATGAACCTGGAACAGAATCAAGGTAGCTGAGGTATACTTGACAACCTTGGCATAATCGCACGTTTGTAAGTGATCCATTGCGCTGGGTGGGAGAGATATATAGGACAGCTTGAATTCGTTATTTTCTCTAAGTTTCAGGCAATACAGAACCCATTGTCTGAGAGAGTGAACAAAAAGTGACACAGCTGAGACATTTATACCCCTGGAAATTCCCTCCCTTTTCCCTTGTTGCAGCCTGATTGGCTACCTCAAGGAAAATTCCGTGGTCCTACCGCACCCCTGGTTTGCTGCCTTGCTGTATACCTGCGCAGGCTGAAAAATCCCTCCCCATGGTTAGTTGCATTATATACACAAATCTGAGCCGCTCCCATTATTTTCCTCATTTGTTTATTCAGCTCTTTCTCTATGACTTTAGCTTCTTCCCACTTGGGCAAATGATTCTGCTGATCTGTGTGCAACACCAAGGAACTAGATACTCTGTGACACCGTACATCTGCATTGTGTTCTGCTATACTTGTATCCATTCCTCGTCCTGTTTTCCCTATGAACGATTTCGAGCATTCACTGCACGGTATTCTGTGTAGTACAGTACAGTGCTATCATTTTCACTTCCTTTTACTTTTGTTTTGACCATTTCTTCTATTCTGCGTCCTGAGGATGCTGCAACCTTAAGGCCTGCCTTCTGTAGGTACTTGTTGACAGCCGAAGCTTTAGATGAATACAGAGGACAGATACATATCTTGTATTGTCAGCGTTTGAGTAAGCATTCCTCAGTGTTGCATACAAATCAGCACAATCATCTGCGCATGTAGGATGAAGCTTAAGTCACTGAGAGAGATCTGAATTAACAAATGAGAAAAATGGAAGCAGTTCACATTTGTGTAAAATATGTAACTAATCATAGGGATTGTTCAACCTATATAGGTATGCAGCAAGGATTGCACTAATGTCGCAAATCTGGCGTGGGGTAGGACGACGGAATTTTCGTTGAAGTAGCCAATCAGACTGCAATATGGAAAGAGGGAGGGAATTTCCAGGGGTATAAATGTCTCTGCCACTTCTTAGCAGACTCTCTGAAGATGGGTTCCGTTTAGCCCGAAGCAATGAGGAAAATGAAGTGTTCAAGCAACCTGTCTCTCTCTTACTCAACATTTCCAATCACACGTTTGTTGATGGCACTGACATGAATGAACGGAGGCGTCAAATATTAGTTGAATGACCAAGTGACTGTGATGCATGAACGTCGGAAATCGTGGTTACATCTCCATTTCTCATAGACACTGTCCCAGGTTCAAGTGTGGCCAACTGTACAACTGAGTTCAGAAGTTCATGCCACAAAGACTTGAACAATCGGCCTTTTATGGATAAAGAGGGAATGCTAACGTAAAGCCATAGTCTGCCTGTTATTATGCTGTTTTAGGCCGTTCAGATGTACTATGAATTACACACACCCATAACTAATGCCATATCCTACTCGATGTGCCGTCCACTCACCCAGTGTGCCACGGACTTGTACAAAGATTCGATCCCCATACAGGTCATCAGTATTAAAATTTTCATATATACGGGATTTTTTTTTTTCCTGTCATCGGATTGGACAGCCTATAGTTCACACTTTTCTACATCTCAGCCTCACAATGATTCAGGTTAATACATTCCTAACTACAGTCCCATCACAAATTCTATCATGACACTCTTACGTCCTTGCGCACTCTTCCTTCCCACATTCTAATTGCTGAGTAGTACATCGATCGGACTTGGTTCATTCAAGAAAGTACCGTCTTTACTAATTTATTCTTCCTACTACCTGATGATTGTAGTCAACACCTCGTAAGAATATAATGGCAAACTCCTGCATCGTAGTAAAGGGGTTAACGCACCCCTAATCATCTAATACCGGGGACAGGAAGTGGGCAAGCACAATTTACCACACTCTGTTACTCTTTCCAACCCAGCTTTCTTTTAGGCCTGTGTGTGTGTGTGTGTGTGTGTGTGTGTGTGTGTGTGTGTGTGTGTGTGTGTGTGTGTGTGTGTATGTGTGTATGTGTGTGTGTGTGTGTTTGTGTGTGTGTGTGTGTGTGTGTGTGTGTGTGTGTGTGTGTCTGACCTGGCTATCTCTGCACTTTAATTTCTGAACTTTAATTCTCTTTAATAATATTTTGTACGCTGTTTTTGCACTATGTCGGTATAAAGTTAACATAGACAGCACACAAGACAATAATAAACTATCATATACAAAATAAATCGTTAATAAAGGAGTGCTAGAAACCCAACTAAACCCATGAAAATACCGATTCTAACTTGTCTTCCCCTTCCTCGACGTGGTTAGATTATGTATGCCCATGATCTACACTATGTCCTACTCCCTTGATTTATATATTTCACTATGTGCATTTTTTGTACCGAATGCCCCATAGCTCAGGTGGTAGAGCAGTAGTTCGATTTACTACAGGTCGCAGGTTCGATTCCTGCTGGGGCTACATAATTATTAGTTTAGCTCTTCTTCACAGGTGTATCAAATCATGACCCACAGTGACCCCACAGCAAGGAGGAAGACACCTGCTTTCTCAGTGATAATTTGAATGATGTAGTGATATGGTTGGCGCCTATTCTGTTCACTGATTCACTCACGTATTAAACGTTATTTGTGTGTCCCGGATGCACTGACTGCGGGTATACAAGCCATCCAACAAACATGCGCTACAAGGATACAGAATGGAGAAACACTTTTATCTCAGTTAAACAAATACATTCTCAGACAAAAATACAGTATCCAAAAGCAAGTTTCTTTTCGATGCCACGACTGGTGTTCAAGGCACTAATTCCTCCATCAGCCTCTCTAGCTATATCAGTCGGTTTAAGTATTCAGCACGTCACTCACTTTGCCTCACAAACTAACAAATAAAACTTCAAAGTCAAACCGTCACACTGAAGTATCTGTATACACTAACACAGGTCAGTAATCTGAGAGCTCCAGTCAAAGATCTGCCAGTGACGTCATGACCAAACGACTCCGCCCACCACTAGTGACGTATACATGACGTGACAGCTGTGCGCTGATTTGTCGCCCGCATACCCATTACAAGGTCGCAACATTTTGCAACTTAGCCTGTGTTGCTACGCAGTCAGCAACGTATAATACGTAGGTAAACTGGAAACCAACCATCAACTACCCTACTGCATTTGACTTAACTATGAAAAATCAAATGTGCTTTCTCTCCTTCATCTGGCGTCACAAGATATCTTGATTTCAAACATCTGTGAAAAAAATGGCAAGTATGTAGCCTCAGATAGAATCGAACCTGCGACCTGTACTATTAACCAAGTTGAATACCGTCCTACCAGCTGATTTATGAGGCAAACTGCTGTGAGGATAATGTAATGGCAAATCATCCCGAGGAGTTAGAAGATAAATTTTATGGGTAAGAATGGGTGGATGAGAGGGAAGAGAGTGGATTGGGAGATAAGTAGAAGTCGTAGGAAATAAGACGATGGGAGGGTTGATGGGTAGACTGGTGCCTGAATGGGTAGGTGGGTGAGTGGGTAAGTGAGTGAGTGGGTAGGTGGGTGAATGGGAAGGTGGATGAATGGGAAGGTGGGTGAATGGGTGAGTGAGTGGGTAGGTGGGTGAATGGGAAGGTGGATGAATGGGAGGGTGGGTGAATGGGTAAGTGGGTGAATGGGTAAGTGGGCGAATGAGCAGGTGGGTGAGTGGGTAAGTATGAGGTGGAAGAAAACACGGGTGAAACAAAAGTGAATTTACTTCCGATTACTGATACTTCACATGACCTTGGCCCAGATTTCCGTCCTTTGGCAGCTCAATTCACGTAGAGTAGAGGGAAAAACGGACAATTTGAAGGCTCTGCTTCCTTTCCGTAACCCTGCCTCGTGACTAACACTATATTCTAGCGTTAATCTCCTATTATTCAGCACTGGCAATGAAAAGCGAGCAACTTTAGGCCTGGTAAGAGTAAAAGGAGTAGAGTTAAAGGAGTATACCTGTTACTTCTAGTCCAAATTGAAGTGAAAGGAGTATACTTCGCATATTCTGCAAAACAGTTACCTCAACAGTCACACGATGAGGCTTTGGCACACCTGGAGTTCCGACTTAGTTCACATTTCTTACTGGGGTAAAAGAATCCTTGTTTTTAATACACCAAAAACTCAGTCCTACAATTTTGGACCTGTCAAAATCTTCTGCAGGAGTATCCTTTAATATTTAACAGTTTACAGCTTAGTCGTTCATCTTCTCTCAACATTCTCAGGGTTTCATTCTCTCGGGAAATAACATGGAAAGATTACATTACCGGTACACCTCTCTTCCAAAATCGGCTTCCAAGAGACTGTGTGTGCTAAGAAGACTCCGTGCCATCTTTACTCTCCCACAGCTGTTGACTTTGTAAGGGTTTTTAATTATTCGCCTTTGGAGCATAATTTCAGTGTGTGTGTGTGTGTGTGTGTGTGTGTGTAAGGCGGGTCTCCCGACATACAGCGTTTCTAAACAAAGTGGAGTTAATGGGTTTTCGTCATAGCAACTCCGCTCCTCTTACTGACTCCCTTCAACCCATTCTTTTTCTGCACTGTAACATCTTTATCTTTTTACTACCACTACTTCAATGGCCACTACTCTCCTGGTCTGTCTGCTTGGATCCCACCTCCTTTGCAGCCGGTTCGCACAGTCCGACTTGCAGCGCACTCTCACCCCTTTTCAGTCCAACTCTAATGCAACTGTTAAGCGATGCAAGCGTTGTATAAGCAGCAGGTCAACTCTGCAACGGTTCTCTCGGTCTATGAGCTCCTGTCTAATGTAGGCAAGCACAATAGATGTAATAAACTCTGACCCTGTGACCTTGACCACTGACTGACTGTTCTCTAAATTGAGTCCTTCGTTCTTTCCCTACCTTCAACACTTCCACCAAGTTTGGTCTATATCAGATCAAAACTGCTTAAGTTGACCTTCCCATGTGTCTATGACCTTTGAATTATTCTTCATAAAAACAACAGATCACACAGTCACACAATGGCCACACTGGCCTTGCCCTGTGACTTACACCCTCAACTCACTGTTCTCAAAATTGAATATCTCCGTTCATAGCTTACTCTCAACCCTCCCACCAAGTCTGGGCTAAATCGGATGATAACTGTTCAGGTGACCTTGCCAGGTGACTGACACTTTCTCAAATATTAACAGGTCATCTCCTTGACTGACCCCCATTCTTATCACCACGCTCTTTGAAATCGGATCACAACTCAGGGAAAACTAGTACACTACAACTCGGTTCCTTCCTTATTTCCACGCTTATATAGTCAAGCAAACAGTGCAAAAGGAACTAGGATGCCTGTCATCATCTAAGCAAAGAATGTGTAATGATACCTTAACATTAAAAACATTTACTTATCATAATAACTGGTTAGGATTCTTTATGAATACGGTCCATTAGTTTCAAACTTCGTTTTAATGACACTCTTCCACATGCGATCGTTCACCTTAACCTGACCCAGATTATCGTCCTTTTGTAGTTTATTCCTTAGGATTATTCATTGTGGATCACTAAATATATAAATATATACCGACAAGTTTTCTAAAAGTGTGTGTGTGCGTGTGTGTGTGTGTGTGTGTTTTATATCACGGCCAAATCTGAATTCGGTTCGACGCAAGGAGTGAAGAAATTCTCAAGGATGCCGCGATCGTTAGTGTAGTGGGCAGAGTGCTAAGACGGGATATACGGGGTCCAGCGTTCAATTCCAGCTGAGGGAAAGGACAGTTAGAGAACTTGAATTAAACATAACGACGCTGATACCCTAAACCTAAACCTGAATGTGATGTTCCTTACATAATAATTATGACCTCAGAAATGTTGAGGATTAAGAACTAATGCCTAAATCGGAGAGATGGTGGACTTTGGGGGAACGGACTGCTTAGCCTATCCCAAATTGGATGCATAAATAACAGAGCCGACTAGCTTACACAAAACTCAGTACAATCAGAAAATAAATAAATAAATAAATAAATGGTTACTCATCAAAGAAACATGCATCAATCACCAGAAGTTGCACTACCATTGCGTACTTTAGTGTATCCTTATTTGTACTCCGTTTTCTTTCGTAGTATCGATGGCGTTAAGTCCGCTTATTATATTACCTCAAAACCAAGCTATAACACTTTATACATTGTTTTCATTCCTGATACACATTTCTAAGCCTTTCTAACATCAATAAACACAATTTCCGAGGACAATACGAAGTGCTTTTTAAATACGCTTATATATGTGATTAACCGGACTAATTTGATATTCAGCCCCATACGTATAGGGCCGATATTGGCAGCGGAGTAAAGGTTTATCGCATTACAAACCATAAAAAACTGCCTAGCAATGGTGAAAAATTATTACCAGGCTTCTACGGGACGACAGGACCTCTAAATAAATACAGAATCCATAAAAAAGAACTCGTACGCGTGGGGGACGAAGGTACCAGAGGTGGAAAGGTTTCTGGCCATTAAAAGAAAAAAGAAAAATAGATCTGCCTTTATTTCAACCACGCAATAAATTACAGTACTACCAGGCTTCCAGGGAACTATAGGATCTACATACAATACAACAACGCTTAAAACAACACGAGTATAATCGAAAAACATGTAGCCCCGGCAGGAGTCGAACCTGCGACCTACAGCAAGTAACCAATCCAACTGCCGCTCTGCCAACTGAGCTACGAGGCATAACGTGTACTGCGTACTATTCGTGCAATTATACGAGAACAATCAACAACTGAATTTATTCCTGTGTTCTTATGCATTACTACTACCTAAAAACAAAAAAAATAGTTTGCCGTTAGTTAAAGAATACTAGAGTTGCCCTGATCCTAGGAAGGGTTCATGGTGGCATCATCAGCACTCAAAGGTTCCCATGACTTACTCCCAGCTGAATAAAATAGTCTGGCGTTAGCTGGAAGACGATACTTTACTTGTCCTCACGACGAAAGGGTTAAGTTAGCATTGAACTGCCAACACTCTACGGGACTTGCACTGCCTCGGTCACACGGTACTGTAGCTGTGTTTGTGCCAGTCCATATTAAACACGGTGCACGACCGGACCTCCTAGTCGGACGGAGAGCGATAGCCAGAATTAAACCTTCCCATGTTAGCGAAGTACGAAGGGGAACGTGATATAGGATGAGCGATGCACGAGAAAGCTGCACTGGTCCACCGAAATGCATATCACCCGAAAACCAGAATACAGGGACGTACTTGATTCAGTGGTAAAACATACATGAGACACTTACTCTGGTGATTCGTTAGCTATTGTTTGACACACACACACACACACACACACACACACACACACACACACACACACAACGAACGCAATATGTTTACTGCCAAGGTAAATCATTTCGTTGCATTGCTGTATTCCTAACAGTCAAGCTTCTGTGTCTCAGTCATATGCTTAAGCAAAACAGTGGCATTCCACATTTGTGTAATTGGCGGGTTGTACATGTGAATTCCACAATTTGTCCACATGCTTAGTAATAAATGGAGAAGAGGGTGATAGTGATAATTATGATGGTACAAGAAGAGTGGTTTTATAGAATATCATTAATATTAGGCTATATGTATGTGGGAACGACTGTGAAGACATCTTTCTCAGCTTCACATTATTCCCAGTATTTTAAAGCATTCAAAGATAGCACAAATGTGACATCTCCCAAATGTGGATTCCACATTTTACTTAAGCATAATGACTTGCGTCGAGTGAGACTCGAGGTAGCCTATCCACATTTTTGTCTATGCATACGAGTATCACTCTCAGAATTAAACTGTCTGACGTTCACTGAACAAGTACTAGAGTTGTTTCCACCATGAAAAGGTGAATGGAGACAGTATTATCAATTCAGGGTCATGTACTCACTGTCAACTGAGCATAATAGTCTCGTGTATGCTGGAATAAAATGCAAGATTTATCTTTACCAAGAGAGGGTTAATGGCGACAAAAGGACAATATTAACACTGAGGCTCCTATACTGACTAAAATGAAAAAATACAGCCTAGCGTTTGTCGGAATAAAGTACCAGGCATGAGAGGGTTGGCTGTTTCTCTCGTCTGTTAAAT
>JAGKTI010005583.1:0-11160 GCA_018397915.1 Birgus latro | reverse complement strand
ATATATATATATATAATTATTTATTTGTTGGTTGGTTTGTTGGTTGGTTTGTGTATTTCTTTTATATACTTGTTAATTAATTAATTTATTTAATTATTTGTTTTTTTCTGTCCACACGTTTCTCCTACCAGCCACTAAATGAGGAAATCCGGGAACGATAACTGACGACTGGGAAGGCAAGAACGGTGACGTTACGAAGAGGGAGACCACTGTACGAAGAAGTGGCTGACGGAGAGACGCCAGGGTGGTTGACAGAGTGACGGGGAAATGACTAGCGAGGGAGAGAGGGCGAGCGAGGGAGAGGGGACACAAATTGCACTGCTGGTGGAAGGAAATGGGGCGGGAGGAGGTGAGGAGGAAGGGAGGGCGCAGCTGGAGAGCCTAGAGGACATCATGAAGGTGGTGGGCACTCGCGGGAGATGGAATATTTGCGTCTTCGTCATCTGTGGTAGTAGTAAGTGTCCAGTGAGAAGTACTGTAGTAAGTGTCCAGTGAGAAGTATTGTAGTAAGTGTCCATTGAGAAGTATTGTAGTAAGTGTCCATTGAGAAGTATTGTAGTAAGTGTCTATTGAGAAGTATTGTAGTAAGTGTCCAGTGAGAAGTATTGTATTCTGTTTGTTTCTATCTGATGCAACTTGAACCCATATTCTAGTCTGTTAAGGAAGCTCCCTAACGCCTCTTCCTTAGCCATTTATTTTTGGATATGGCTGGTTCATATCCTTTTGTACGTTATTTATGCAAAGTATAGAGATATTGGAAGAATTACGCAACACGGAGATGGACAGTAACGTGTAATAAAAAAAATAATCGCTACTTAAATACCGAATTGTGGTTGCATGAAGCTCAGTGAGCCCTGGTTATGAGGTGCAAATGAGTCTCCTTGGTTACTTGACAAATCAGTCCTTTAGTCTGCGTACCGCAGACTATCAACTGAGCCAAAATATTATTTCTCCTACCTGAAAAATAATAAATAAAAAAACAAATAAAAAACGAAGATTATTCAGTCTTACCTGCGAAAAACAATTCTTACCTGCAGAAACCAAATGTTACTCCTTGCTTTACCTGCAAAACCCAGTCTGACTCACTACGGCCTGTTGCAGATGTGGCCTTCAACTCACTGGTGACCCTGACCTATTGATTCCTAGTCTCTTGCTTCCTTTATCTTGACTTGTCCATTCTAAGAAAGGAAATATCACAAAATCTTATTCCTTGAACTTCCTGTAAACAAGATCTGACACCTTCACCCTTTCTGACGCAGGTGTGGCCACAGCCGCTCTGTTGACCATGGCCTACCAGTTCCTAGGCGCCACCCCCGACCACTGGTGCCTCGTGCCGCCCCTCAGGCAAGCCAACTGGACAACAGAGCAAATCCGTAGCCTGACATCGCCTCCAGAGTAAGTTTCTTATGAAATTCAAACTCGCACATCATCTTGTTTTCGGTTCCTCGTAAACCCAAATCTGCACAGCATCACCACGTTTTCAGTTCTTCCTAGTCATAAGCCTACACAGCACCAACATGTTTTCAGTTCTTCGTAAACGCAAACCTGCACATCATCACTACGTTTTCTGTTCCTTGTAAACCCAAACCTGCACAGCACCACCACTCCAGCCATGCCATTCCTTTATGCTGGTACGCAGTGAGATGCCACGATGAAGGAACAGCCACTTGGGCACCCGCAGCATAGTTCACCAGGTAATGTAACTGGAGGACTTCGATGTGGTATCGACTCTCTGGGGTCGTGTTCTATGAGAAACTTGGGACTAAGCAAAAACTGGCCATCTGCCTCAACCCCTTTAGTATAATGACAAACTTTTAACTTCATTCCTCATATTTGTAGAGGAGTTTATTCAACGTAAAGGAAAGACAGCTGTTAACGAAGGGGTTGATGAAGGGTGAATCTGACTCCAGTATCTCGAAAATTCTTTCCTAAGTTAAAAATAAAAAAGGGCAAATACCAGTAATGTTATGGACAAAGACGTCCTTGGGCTAAAGAGATTAATGACACTCATGCAGTCGATAGGTATAAATTTAATCCTTCTCAATAAATTTTCCTCAGGAAAAAAAGGCCTAAAACTAAAACCAAAATCGAGTTGTATGGCAACGATTGACCAAACTCATCGACACTATATAGAAACAGGAAAATATGAAAGATAAAGAGGGAAAAAAATGGAAGATTACACCTGCGGTATTTCCTTTCCTTCAGGGCTCAGTGGACGGGATGCTATATGTACGACTACAACTACACGGCGGCGGCTCAGCTAGGGTACAACACCAGTATGGCTAGACCGGAGCTCCTCGCCCTGGCACCCACCACCCCAGCCAACAGCACCTCCGCCAGCGTCACCCCCTGCCCAGCCAGAGAGTTCAACCTCACGCAGTACACGTCAACCATTGTTACCGAGGTCTGCTTGCATGCCTTTTGTATTGGTCTGTATGCTGTTTACGAGAATGACACATTGGCCCCCATTCTCGTCGGTTAAGGAGGCTCCCTAACACCTGTTCCTAGTCGATTTGTTTTGCGAATTGTACGTCACTTTTGTCATTTGTGTTGCTTAAATAATTCCAATATCGCCATAAGGCATAAGGAAAGTACAAAATGTTATTAACCATCCGGACCCAAAACAAATCAATGAGGAAGACTTGCTAGGGACCCACGTTACTGAATAAGAATACAGGCCCCTGTTTTGTTATATTCTTGCTCTGTCAGTTGATTTAATTAGGCTTAGGGGAGAGTTCTTGAGCTGTGGGGAGGATACAGATTTCCTTAACTCCTTCGCTACAAGGAGGCTTTCTTATTTGGTATATTCGTCTGGTAGTAGTAAGAATAAACTGAAAAATGCACCATCGAACTGAAGGGACTATTTTGATTTTGAAGGCCTGAATTCATGCAATATAACGAGAAGGAAACCTAATTGATTCTGTAACTTTCTTTAACGTCAGTACTCTTTGATATTCCAGAGCCCATTTGTAGATTTCGAGATTTTTATTTTTATTAACAAGCGTTGCTGAAACATATAGACCATAGCTTCATAATTTGTAGCTGTTGAACAATTTGCAGGGAAATAAGGGAGACTAACTCTGTCCAAGTGTCTGAACTGAACTAGGAATTGAACTAGAATAATGTTGTGAGTCAGTGGGAGGGAGGAGCACTGAGGAGAGGGTGGACTCGATATGATATCTTGGTGCCTGTGGGTTGCAAAGGTAACCGTGTGGTCCAGTTTCATTACTCTTAATTGCATACAGTTGTTGTACGTTAATTAATGTTGCAGTCAGCATACCAGCAACAGGGAGGTGTGTAGATCTCCGCTCTGACCAGCTACAGGGTCAGGACCATATCTGTAGCTGAAGAGAGTTTTTAATATCTCCTCACTGTTGATAGGTATTCTGCACATCACATTTCAGTATGTTATTGATGCAAATAACATAGGTGTTAAGGCAACATAAATAACATAAAAGAACATGTTCATGTGTAATATGCAGAATAAATTGCTAAGAAGGACATACTACAAAGCCTCCTACGTCACTTATATTACGGTTCAAATTACGTTGCTGTCCCCTGATGATCTAGTATAACGGCATTACTTAGTATGACTGTATGCTAAGAGCTACATCAACAACTCCTTCTATCGCTCTGTGTCATCAACAGTGGGACCTGGTGTGTGAGCGACGGGCCTTGTACTCCACTACCCAGGCTGTCAACCAGCTGGGTTTCCTCATCGGTGCGGTGGCAGCTGGCATCCTCATGGACGCGTGAGTCTTCACGTGCAGATTAGTGACAACCCACCTTAAAGTGTATGTTCGCGGGTGGCTAATGGGACTCAACGATGGTCAACAGTTTAACCGCTTCGGTTTAAGGACTTTTTTTTTTAATTCTATTTTTCCTGCCTTCAAATGACTTCCTTCAGTTTAGGATAGACTTTTCAAACTGTATGGATTTTATATAACTTTTAATACCCCTTTCACAAAGAACAGCTACCCCCACTCCAGCACATCACAAAAGATGTCCCTCGTCTTTGGACACACCTCTCAGACACATCCCAGACGCATCCCAGTTGCATGCTGCACGCATCTCAGACACACCCTAGACACGTCCCGTGGGTGCGACGAAAGTCGGTGGAAGTGAAAGTGTGGCGCTCACAGAACTCTACAGTTGCTATTTGCCCGAGCTCATCCTTCAAAAAGGTGCACTGATTTGCTGAGTGAGTGAGTGAGCGATACCGTTAGGGACACTCACTGGATATGGCCGCCCTTGTTGATGTAGCAGAAACGGAATTAGTTAGGGCGTCACTATTTCCAGAAGGTTAATTATTGCAGTGTCACTACACCTGCTACCCTGTCTTTGCCACCCCCTGCAGATTGTAACGTCTGTATGGTCGGTGTATCTGTGTAATGGAGTGGATGATGACTCTTGGGCTGGACCATTCGTCTGTGTGGTCTGTGTATCTGTGTAACGGTGTGGAAACTGGGGCCAGGGTTGGATCACCTTGTAGAAAACATAGAATCTGTGTGGGCTATGTCTTCATTTTCTTCTTCTTCTTCTTCTTCCTGTTCTTCTTCTTACATTGTCAGGATTATGATGTCTGTGTGGCCTGTATATCCGTAATTCCTTTTCCTCTTCCTCTGCCTCCTACAGGCTGGGTCGGCGTATGGTGTTCCTGATGTCGGTGGTGCTGACGGTGGTTCTGGGTCTGGCCACAGCAATCTCATCCACACCTGAAGTATTCATCACACTGCGCTTCTTCACCTCCGTCGCCATCATGGGCAGCTACTACTCGGCATTCCTAATAGGTAACGTTACCGAACACGAGGTTGTAACTAATGTTTTTTCCACTTTAGACCTATGCTGGAGAGGGGCGCCTTCACGTGGGGGCTTCGATATAACTGAGAGGGCGCTCTGTTCAGTTATGCAGACGTCCCTCAACTCCATCACTACCCTCGAAAAGGATGGTGGACTGCCGGAAAAGGGTAGCATCAGCCTGCAGTCCACCAGGTTCATTTTTCATATGAGCCTGAGACTACAGTTACTAATCCACCTTAGACCGTCAGCTACTCCGCCCTCCTCACAGATATAGCTCGTCGACCTTAACACCCTCAGACTCCTTTGACTCTCTCTCTCAACTAAGTGGTATAGAGCACTAGAGTTGTTCCGACCGTGAAAAGGTTAATGGCACCACTGTTAACACTGTCAGGCTTCTATGACTTACTCTTTGCTAAATAAAATCGTCTAATTCTACCTGGAATAGAGAACTAAAGTTGTATCGACAATGAGAGATTTAACGTGGAGTTTTCCGTCCTTTTGTATCCCATTTCCTGTAATTCATTGGCAGAATAAGGCATTACCACGGCTCTACAGCATTTACATAGCACTTGCTCATGACTAGCACTATATTCTAAGTGATGATCTGCTACAGCTCAGCATTTAAAAGGGAAGGACCGCAATTTTATGCCAGGTCGAGGCGAGGAGAGTATAGTAACATCATCGAACACAGAACTGTCCAGCCGAACATGAAATCTTTGGGTAGGATCTACTTCATTCCCGTCTCCTCTTTACCCAGAACTGAAAACAGGGACCTCAGTCGTACGTCAACTCTTTGTGTGTCATGGTCTGGGGGAACGTTTAGGTACTGCCCTTGTCAGTCACAAGGGTTCGATGACTGAGTTAAAGTGTCGTGGTGTGTATGAAAACCTGCAGAGCCTGAACCCGGATCCACACAGAAAGGTCAAAGGTCAAGGTCACATGGCAAGGTCATCTTAAAATTTTATCCGATTTAGACCAAACTTTGTGCAAGGATTCAACGTAATGTAAGGATGAAGGGATTTGATTTTGAGTATACCAACTCAAAGGTCAAGGACGCAGGATAAGATCAAATGTCAAGGTCATAGGGCAAGGCCAGCTCAGACAATTTTGATCCGATTTGAACCAAACTTGGTGGAAGGTTGAGTGTCACACAAGAATGATGAAGGAATTAGGTTTTGAGAATAATAGGTAGGTTAGGTCAAGATCACAGGGCAATCAAATGTTCAGCCATTAGACCAATAGCAGGGGGTAGGTGTTGCAGTCCATGATTGCACGAATGCTTAGTATCTATATTCCCTCAGTGTCGGTGCTGGAGGGGGACGCCTTCACTTGGTGGCAACGATATGACTCGTAGGATCTGATGTCTGGTTATACAAACGTCCCTCAGCCTCCTCCCTCTCTCTTTGAAAGGATACTAGTACTGATACTACTACTACTACTACTACCACTACTACTGCTACTACAACCACTGCTATTATCCTTTCAGTGATGGAGACTTGCTCGGCGTCGTCCCGGTCTACGTTCGGTGCCTTGTACGCAATTCCGTGGTCCCTGGGCTACATGCTAATGCCCGCCATTGCCTACTTCATCAGGCAGTGGCAGTGGCTCCAGGTCGCCCTCACCCTGCCCAATGCCATCTTCATCTGTTTTTTCTGGTGCGTTCAGTAGTTAGTTCAATAGTTAGTTCAATAGTTAGTTCAATAGTTATTATAATATTTTGTTTAATAATCAGTTCAATAATGGGCTTAGGAATACAGGAGATGATAAGGTTATAGAGCAGTGGGTTCAAGTTGGCCTTCCCCTGCCCTCTGCCACACTCCTCTGTTACTTCTTACCTGATCATTCGAGGGAAGCGAGAATGGAAGAAAATAGTTTCAGATTCCTGAAAACGATAGGAGGAAGTGGCAATGACTTATGGGACCGTATTCTCGTCGGATGAGGAAGCTCCCTAGCACCTATTGGTAAGCAGGTTGTTTTATTTATTCACACAACAGTCCTTGGTTGCTTGCCTGATACACATTCTTGGAGTGGAAAGGGGGGAAAGCAGGAGAACTGGCACACGTAATCTTTCTTATCTCTTCTCTTTATTCAATAGTCACTGGTTTCTCTGAAGATAACAGGAATCATGGGAAATATTAGATTTTCTTTGGCTTTGGGAAGTTTTTTAGCACCACATCCTTACCAAGTTTTTTTTTTTTACCTATTATACACCATTATTCTCCCAAATAATATTTACAGTTTTTAATACTGACGTAAATGAATTGATTATCATAGGCGATAAAGATAAAAGTACCATAAGCGGAGATGCACTGATAAGGAAGGAGTGATAAACAACCTCCTTAAGCGACGAGAATGCGACCCTTAAAAAGTGAGGAGGGAAAAAAACAAGACATCTGGCCTAATTAATTCTTGCTTCCTGTTGTCTCTCTTCTCAGGTTCTTTCCAGAGTCGCCCCGGTGGCTTCTTCAGCATGATCAGGAGGAAAGGGCCCTGGAACTGCTGCTGAAGGTGGCCAGAGTCAACAGGAGAGCCGTGCCCCCCATACCAGTCCTGCGGGAGGCACTGAAGAGAATCAAGTCCACGGTGAGGAGAGGGTATAGGTGAGGGTGTGAGTAGAAGGTGTGGGTGTGGATAGAAAGTGTGGATGTGGTAGTAGTAGGGATGTAGGGAAAGGTGTGTATGTGTTTGTTTGTGTGTGTGGGGGGGAGGGCGATGAGTGGGTTGGTGCGGGTGTGGAAGGTGTATAGATGTGTATGGGGTGTAAGGAAAAATGTGGATATGAATGGAAAGTGTAGCTGTGATAGAGATGCGGTATGAGTGTAGGTGTGGGTGAGGTGGGGGTTAGGTAGAGGTGTAGAGGGAGGTGTGGGTGAGGTAAAGGAGATGTGGATGAGGTAAGGGAGGTATGCTGAAAGTGGGGAAGGTAAGTGTGGTAGGAGTAAGATGGGGACATAGGAAAAGTGTGGGTGAAGTAGACGGAGGTGTGGCTGGGGTAGTGGGAGGTGTGAGTGAGTTAATGAAGGTGTGGATGAGTTGGAGGTGTAGTATGGCAGTAAAGAGAAGGTGTAGGGGAGGCAGGAGTGTAGAAGGATAGGTAGGGATGCCAAACTGAATCTGCCGTAATTTCTGTGTCTTGGATTGTAACCCTGAGAAAATATGAGAAGTTTTCGTCCTGTACTTAACCTCTCAGTCTTCTCTGCTTTCTTCAGATGATGACAGAGGCAAAACAAGACAGTGAAGTTACAGAGGGTAAACTGAGCCTCAGGAGAATAAAGAGGAACGTGGGACAGAAGGTGAACGAGCTGACGAGAGGGCGGAGGCTGGGGAGGTACTTAGCTGTGATGTGTGTGAACTGGTTCACTGCCACTCTCGTGTATTACGGGCTTTCACTCAACGCTACAAACCTTAGGTGAGTCAAATTTGGTCCATCAGGAATTTATAAGAAAGTAACAACAACATATAATGATGATGATACTATTACTAATACTACAACTATACTACTACTACTGCTACTACGACGAAGACTACTACTACTACTACTGCTATTGCTATATATGTAAGCATTTAATTATTCACGTATCTTTGTAAGTACGGACTGTAATGTAACGTAAAATTCTCACCTGATTATAATACACCTGTCAGCGCGGACCCCTACTTGTACATGTTCCTGGGCGGCCTGATAGAGGTGCCAACCTACCTGGCTCTGTGGTTGTGTCTGCAGCACAGGGGTCGCCGCCCCATAACACTGGCGCTCTTCCTCCTGTGCGCCGTCTGTATCGCCGTCAACGCTGCCATCATGTTAACTGTTCCTCATGGTGAGTTATTTTTGTTGTCACCACCTCTCATTACTCGCACTCCTCCTCCTGTGTGCTGTATCAGTTACTGTCAGAGCTGCAGTCATGCTCACTTTTCTGCACAGTGAGTTGTCAGTTCCTTTGTGCCGTCTTCCTATCTGTTTTTTAATAATATGTCTTCCCCTTCCTCTCCAGTGCACGTTGGAGTGAAGATAACGTTATCACTGGCGGGCAAGATGGGAATAGCGGCCGCCTTCCACCTGCTCTACCTGTACACGGCGGAGCTCTTCCCCACCAGGCTGCGCTCTCTGGCCATGGGTTTGTGTGGCTTGGTGGGCCGCCTGGGCAGCTTCAGTTCACCCTACGTTAATGACATCCTGGTGAGCATCTGATATCCCACGGAGAACAAGTAAACCTTTCAGTTCGGTGACGAAATTTGTGTGTCTTTTCTTGTCAATTTCAGACGATTTTACTCAACTGTGGAAAGGCCTGTCGTGTTCACTGAAGGCTACCTCTGTCTCCTTCAGTTCAAAAAGTCTCTCCTAAGCTGTGGAAAAACATTCGGGGCCAAGGAAGAATAAAACAAAAAATATGTCATCAAAGTGAGGGAGTTAAGCAGGGGACCATATATCACACTAAACATCACACACCGCACCACACACTGCCACATCTCACAGTCACACCACAACACAGTCTCACGACCCCTTACCACACCATACACACCGCCACACCTCCCACAGAGATGTGGCCTGCAGTCCCAACGGACTCAGGTTCAAATCCCCGCTGGGGCAAGGAACAGTTTAAGGATTTGAATTTCATTAAATCAGGCTTAACTGATCTACCAGAAGACCCGCCGACATGTCGTAAAAATACCCCCGCTAATATCAATACACTAGTCCTGTATGAAACAGCCCTAGCATGTATTCAATATGGACGGTGGGTGTTAGCTCCGAAGTGTTGCCATGTAGAGGTGTATGGTATGTAGGAGGACTGCTGGGCCTTGATAGCAGGCTGTGAAGCCTATGCCCAGAGTCGGACACATAAAAAAAAAAAAAACTGCTACACCTCACAGCACAACACAACACACTGCCTCACGACCCCTTACCGTACCACGCACCGAAATAACTCCTATATACTTGCACACAGCAAACACTGCCACATCCCGCACACACTGCAGGATTACACTTCAAACTACCACACCACACCAGAATGCATCACACACTGCTACGTATCACACTTCCACATCTCACACTGCCACACCTCATACTTTCACACTGCTCGTTTCCTGTTGAGTGATGTCTCGTAACTGACATACTTTCCGCCCTTATTTCCATGTACAGATCTTAGAGCGACTGAAGGTTAAATACAGAGCACCAACAGACAACAAAACACTGCAGCTGAAGCTCTCAAAAGTCTTATCGCCTTGGAAGGAAAATAGAACTCGCGTAACCTCATTTTCTGTTTATCTGTATGTGGCAGTTATTGGTCTCATTATAAACTTTTGTGGTTTTAATTAATTTTCTATTCTTTACTTACCAGGTTCTTTTCTACAGATTCGTGTCTTCTTACTCTGTGTGTGATACAGTACCTGCACAGTGGAATGAACGGCAATGCAATACAAAATTATACATACCCAGTAATTAATTTCAGAATAATTCACTTGCAGAGAAAAATGGGTCAATCCTTATATCGTCCAGCCATGAAATCTGCGGACTTCTTTTTGTCAGTCGATATAGCTCACATTTTATGCCTTTTAAAATATACTCTCAATTGAACTAATGCTTTTCAAGATGTTCGTGTACCCTGTAGCAGTGAGGAGACTTGCACAACACAGAACACACTATACAATGCGGTGTTTGTGTATCAGATGGATATGACACGGTCCATCTCATGACGGTAATGAGTGGTGGACTCGAGTTATTCTTTTTGAGGTAATCTTTATATTATAGTTTCTTCCTGTTTAAAACTACATGAGCAATCCATGCACGTGTAAGTGTGTGTGTGTGTGTGTGTGTGTGTGTGTGTGTGTGTGTGTGTGCTGTATTCATTTTACATGTTTGATATAATTCGTACTCAGCGTGTCCTTTCAAAATCCTATGCTTGCACAGGGCGAGGTAAAGATGTGGGCGCCTTCAGCGTTGTTCTCCAGCGCTGCTTTGCTGGCTGGGTTCATAACGCTGGTACTGGCCGAGACCAAGGACCAAAACCTGCCTGAGAAGAACGACCTACACGACGACGAGGACCACCTGAACCACCTCACCCCCCACGACCCCACCTCTGTCCCCCCACACCACGTTCAGACCGGCCACTCTAACATGAGCAGAGAGCAGGATAGAGAGAACGGGAAGTGAAAAAGCATAGGCAAATAGGAAGAAAATGGGGTGAAGTGAGTCAAGGAAGGAGAAGGAGAAAGAAAGAGTGATAGGAAAAGAAGGGGGAAGAAATAAAGTGATGGAAGACAGACGGTGATGTGAGGAGTGAGAAGAGAGATAGACAGGGGGAGAATGTACCTGAAGAAGGAGGAGGGGAAGAGTGAGAGAGAGAGAGAGAGAGAGAGAGAGAGAGA
>JAGKTI010005582.1:23598-44288 GCA_018397915.1 Birgus latro | reverse complement strand
CATGTTGATCATTCTCCTCTTGTACTTTTCTTTCCTTGCATTCTTCACGCTTGTGAGGAAGAGTCAGGATTCTAAGGGCTAGAATGATGGGTGATTGAGTTTCTGGTATATTTCACCAGACATGTTGTTGATCATTCTCCTCTTGTACTTTTCTTTCTTTGCATTCTTCACCATACCTCACCCCATCCTTAAGTTGCAAAAAAGAGGTCAGATGTTGCTGATTAACTGGTGGTGTAGATTCTTTATATTGGCATGAAGGTGGAGGAGCTTGTTGTCTTTTCTTTTGCCATATGATTACAGAGAAAGTAATAGAAGAATGAACATTAAAATTTGTGATGATTTTCATTTTGACTCGGGAATGAGGTTATTAAATTATTCAGGTCCTGCTCGAGAGAAGAAATTCTATCTGTCTATCTGTCTATCTATCTGTAGCCAGATACCATAATCCCCTAAGGGGTCGCTGTTTGTCTTTGAGTTATTTGTTTTACGGGGAGGGACACTAACCTTCCCCAACTCACTTGTTGACATGTAGGGAATAGGTATGAGTTGGTTATATGGTTGCCACCCAGCATTGTAAATGGCTTCCTGGCTTACAGGAAGCCATTAGGCTTGCCATTCAATGTAAAGACACCTGAAGAGGAAAGAAGAGTACAGTAACTCCTCAATTATCCGACGGAGTAGAGCCATAGGCATGTTCGGGTAGTGCCAATGTATGGATGATGAACAGTATCTTCCTGGTATACTCATGCCCTACCTATACCCAGCCTAACTAATTTTTACATTACCTCTGCTAATTTTGGTAGTGTTCTCTAGATTTACATTCTGGCATATTTAGACATCAAAACACACATAGGAATATGCAGATTTAATTAAAAAAAAAAAAAACTATATGTACAGTATTTCCAACTTTGGCAGTTTTTCCAGTCATCCTGGCATATTTAGACATCAAAACACATGTAGGAATATCCAAATTACAGTAATGCTAATTAGCAAGAAAAAACTTGAAAAAAAAATATCTATCTATCTATTGCCAGACGCCTCAATCCCGAACGAGGTGGCCACAAACAAATCACCTCCATGTCACTCTGTCCCCTGCCATTTCACTACCACGCTCCCAACTCACACCCCCCTCTCTCATATACCTCTCCACTCCATCCCTCCATCTCATCCTCGGCCTCCCCCTCCCTCTCGCCCCCTCCACCTCACTCACATACACTCTCCTCGTCAATCTTTCACTCTCCATCCTCTCCACATGCCCCCAAAAAATATATATACTGTATAAAAAATAAAACTACCAGTATGTACAGTACAATACCCCTCCAAATTTTGGCGGTGTTTTCTGGTCATTCTTCCATATTGAGACACCAGGACACACAGGAATATCCAAGTTAATGCTAAACACCAAGAAAGCAGTGCATAAACAATCCACAACCCGGATATGGTTAGAAAATTAATTACAGTATTTTTCTGGGACACGAGTGATAGCTGCTCCTGGGACACACACAAAAAAGTTCCATGGCCAAATATGCCACCAGAAATTGGTTATATTGGTATAATTGGTATATCATCATCTTGGCAGGTGTTTATATTATAAGATAAGCTTATAAAAACACAGAAAACTGATGAATTTTGTCTGCACCTTGCAAGAGCTAAGCATTTGTCTAGATGCAGAATTTCACGAGCTTTCTCGTAGTGTTTTCCGAATTTTAAGACAGCCAATAGTATTCAAATACATCGCCAAAAACTTTAAAAATTTATGGGCCAGTGCTTTCAGCTCAAAGGAGGGGAGGAACTGAGGGAGTGAGGGGGGAGCTGGGAGGCAGACCTAACAAGATGGAGAACATGGTAGGGTATGGAGGAGGAACAGTAGGGAGGGAGAAGCAAGGCTGTCTGCAGGATCTTCACGTTTCTGTCATGAGGCAGACGGGTGCTTTCATCTGACTTGTGGCTTGCGGCCTGTGTTACACGCGTGGTGGCATTTAGGAAAGACTAATCATGGTGGCCGCCCAACTTTTGACATTCGGTGGGGATGCATACAGGCGTTTTGATGCCACTTGTGGGTTACAGTCGGTATTACTCATGTGCTGGAGGTTCGTAGGAAGTGATTGGGCCCTGCGTCCGACTTTGGCCATTCATTACAGGGGCGGATGGACATTTTAGCTCAGGTTGTGGGTCACGGTCTATTTCCCACTCACAGCTAGACCCCAGCAGCCATGATACCGCTTGTTTGAACATATCGGCTGGCTGGCCGAAGTTTTCGGTGACTTTTATGTTCGGATAATGACAAGTAAACTCGGATAGTAGTTTAATAGAGCCAAGGTCCAGTGTCCAAATAATGAACAGGTTTGGATACTGCACGTCCGAGTAAATGAGGGATTACTGTAACATAAAGTGACAGGAGAGGTGGGAGAACTAGGAAGAGTTGAGGGCAGACACAGGGGGAAAAAAAAAAATTTATAAAGGTGATGGGAGAAGTAGGCAGCACTACATCAAATGAGTGGATGATGTTTGCCACCACCTTCTACTAAAGTGAGAAGAAATTGAGATAGTAAATCTGCTAGAAACAAAACTAAAGGTAATATGAACAATGTTGTTAACCATCATTCTACCTCAGGTGACAGCTCGCGTGGTGAACATGTACGCCTCCCGTGATGAGCGTTTGCCTGATGTGGTGGCCTTTCCCATTAAGGAGTCCTCCTCACGCTGTCCAGTCTACAGGTTAGCAACACTCTCTGCCCCACACTCATATTCAAATTGTATTTTGCCTTTTATCCTTTCATTGGTATTACAGTATATTCTTTTTTCTTTTTTCTTTTTTTTTTTTGACAGACCTATCAGTTTCTTTGGCTATGATTACCTACTTAATTATCTACAGTATTGTTCTTTGACTGCCAATTTATTTATATTTAGCTTGGAAGAGGCCATTCATCATCGGAGTTAAGTACTCCAATTGTATTTTTTTTCTCTTTATCTTGTTGCCCACTGCATCACCTTCAGATATTCTGCTAGCATTTTGCTTCTTACATATTTCTCTCTTACTCGTACAGATACAGTAGACCCCCACTATATTGAGCCTCAGTGTAACAGATTTTGGATTTATTGAATGTCCCTGATCCCACCAAACTTCTATTGGCTATACCAAACTAGGGTCGATAAATGGGGCAGTACAGTGTACAATACGTGTGTTTCCTACCCATTTTATGCCAACTTGGCCTGAAATTGCCCTCCTTCCAGTGTGATTTCTAATTTGTAATGACAGATTTTACTCTACAAATCATGAAGAGGTGCAATGACAAGGATGTGAAATAAGCTGCAAAAGAGTGAAATTATGGGCCAGGTTAATGTAAAATAGGTATAGTTTTCATTTACTGTACTAGAATATTATATTGTAGTCATTTATTTTCAGTCATGAGTTTGATTGAAATGGCAGGGGACAGAGTGACATGGAGGCGATTTGTTTGTGGCCACCCCATTCGGGATTGAGGCGTCTGGCAATAGATAGATAGATAGTTTGAATTCTCACTCAGGGGAGTGTCCTTTGGATTTATCGAACATTCGGCCGTATTGACACTGGCTTCCTTCCAGTTAGTTCAGTATAGTGAAGGTCTACTGTACAATATGTATATTCTATCTATCTATTGCGAGATGCCTTAATCCCGTAAGGGGTGGCCACAAACAAATTGCCTCTTTGTCATCCTGTCCCCCGCCATTTCACTGCCCTGCTCCCAGCTCACACCCCCCTTCACCCATATACCTCTCCACTCCATCCCTTCATTTCATCCTTGGCCTCCCTTTCCCCTCCCTCCCTCCACCTTGCTCACATACTCTCTCCTTGTCAGTCTGTCGCTCTCCATCCTCTCCACACGGCCTCAGTGTGTTTCTCCTAATCCTTCGATCACATCCACATCCACACCACAATGCTCCTTCACATCCTCATTTGTCAGTCTGTCTCCCCATGTGACTCCACATGTTCCTCTCAAATAATTCTTTTCCACTGCCCTCATTCTTGCTTTGTGTCCCTCCAAGGTCCAAGCTTCACTTCTGTATGTTGTGCTGGTATCACAGTACTATCATCCAGTAACTTTTTCACTTCCATGCTCACTTCTCTGATTCTTGTCACTGCTTTCAAAGAACCAGCAGCCTTTCTTCCTTGTTGTAGCTGTTCAATCACTTCACCCTCTAAACTTCCATCCTTACTCATCACACTACCCAGGTACCTACTTAAATGCACTCTCATGTATATTCTTTCTTTTATTCTTACCTTACTTTTTATTTTTTTCCCCTCACCACCATTTGTTACTCTGCTGGTTCAGTATAAATTCTCTAAATTGAAATGTTTGGGCACAGGGGCTGTGTGGAAAATAAAAAATATTGGAATATTGACTAATTATGATAAAATGAAAAAAATACAGTTATCTTCCCATTATCCGACGTAATAGAGCCAAAGGCATGACCAGAAAGTGGTCTTGTCCGGATAGTGGCCCTGAAGCTCCAGCACCGGTCATTCCTGACCCTAACCTAACCTAACCTAAATCAGAAAACCACCTCCCTACCAGACATGCATAGCACTTATTTAAGACCCCATTCACATAAATAATGGACACAAAGTGTGAATTAATTTAATTTTAACCAAAAAATGATGATTTTGAGATGAGTAAGGCAGAGGTGTTCACCACTTGGCTGCATAGTGTAAGTAAGTGTCGGACATGGCAATCACTAAGAAAATCACCCTTTCTCACATCTTATGCACTAAAATATGGGATACAAAGCATGAAATAAATAAATTGTTACCAGAAAATGATGGTTTAGAGGTGAGTATGGCAAAGATGTTCACCAGTTGACTACATAGTGAACATAAGTAAGAGACATGATTATCACTGAGAAAATCACCTTTTTCACAGCCTATGCACTCAAATATGGGACACAAAGCGTGAAGTAAATAAAATGTAACCAAAAAAATTATGATTTAGAGGTGAGCATGGCAAATATGTTCACCAGTTGACTAGGTAGTGAATGTATGTAAGAGACATGGTAATCACTATGAAAATCACCTTTTTCACAACCTATGCACTCAATTATGGGACACAAAGTATGAAGTAAATAAAATGTAACCAGAGAATGAGGATTTAGAAGTGATTATGGAAAATATTTGGCAGTTGACAGTGTACTTAATGTCCGTGGTCGTTGTTAACAAATATTACCCCTACCTCTAAGGCTTTCACGGTGGTCATACATGCTCTTGAAGCATGTACGGTAATCCAGTGCTTAACTGCACTTAATCCTTCGCACTGTGAATTATGATTGTTTAAACAAACAAACAGAATACCGTAAACAATCCCAATGACTGTTTACTCTTCTTGGGAGTTGAGAGATAACTGGTGGGAGGGGGGAGCGCAGGAAGGGATCTTAAACACAGCTGGTCGGCGCGCACTGGAAATTCAAACTGACGCATCGAAAAAAAATGGATTTTTTTTTTTTTTACGATGTCCGGACAGTGAGGTAACCGGATAGTGGTCGTCTGGAAAGTAGAGATATTACTGTAATGCAATAATAACCTACAGTACCATTAAGGGGAGGTGCAGGGAACAGTTTAAGGATTTGAATTTCATTAAATCAGGCTTTACTGATCTACCAGAAGACCCGCCGACATGTCGTAAAAATGACCCCGCTAATACCAATACACCAGTCCTGTATGAGACAGCCCTAGCATGTATTCAATATGGACGGTGGGTGTTAAGCGCCGAAGTGGTGACATGTAGATTGTAGGAGGACGATTGGGCCTTGATAGCAGGCTGTGAAGCCTATGCCCAGAGTCGGACACATAAAAAAAAAAAAAAAAATGTAAATACAGTGTGGTACTGCATCCTGCAAAGAAGACCTCGGTCAATTTGGCGGTGCTTCATCTCCTGCATAGGGGCAGCTGCTCCCTATGCTGTATCTTACACAAAGGAAAATAACTCTTCAGCAGTCATTTCCCTCCTCACACCTACCAGAGTTAATGAGAAAAGTCCCAGGCCCGAAACATAATACAGCAATCCCTTGGTTATAGCGGTTTTTGTTATCACTGCAAGATGAAAATCCACATTCCTGCCATGATAGTGTAACCTCCCCCTCCCCATCTCTAAAGCATCATTATCGCATGCCTAAGCTGGTATCTGCCAACGGTGATAATGTGTCATTTGTTTCTGATGGCTTTCAGGGATTCAAAGATGAGACCATGAGTTAATTCCAGGTGGTGACCACTAACTCTCCACCCCCTGCCCTCAGAACTTCTTACTTCAAGCCCATCTCAGGTCTCTCTGTGGTGTATGTTTCTTCCTTATTGTGCCCTTTTCATCACTTTCTGTTAACCTGTGCGTGTTTCTGATACTTACCATAAATTGTCTAAATTGTCATAAAAGGGAAAATTTGGGCTTGCAATTGGAGTGCCTGGTATCAAACAGGATAAATCCCATAGGTTCTGTGAATTCATTATCATGCACCATGTTCAGTACCAGTGATATGCAATAAACAAGAAATTAGTGTACAGTCATAAGAAAAACTATCATTACCCTTCAGAGCTATGCACAATGACACAACGACGAAGTGCTGTGGAAAGCCAGGACAGGAAAGTTTGTACCGCAAACCCGTCAGTGTCTGTTATTTGAGACACAGATATTAGAATTTGTGCTAGAGGTAATAAAAGCTGATTAGATCATTTGTCCACTGTGCATAGAGACAATACATTTTATTATCCGGCACCGAATTCATTAAATAAAAATAAAACAGAATGGTGTAGAGTCGGCAACATTACATGCAAAAGGACAGTATACCCACCCTCCTGCTTCCCAAGCAGCTTCTAGACGTCTGAAGCATCCATGTGAAGCATTGAACACCCATCTAAAGCAAACAGATGAACTTGTGCACCCCTGTTAGACCATAAAAAAAAGTCAGTGCCTTTAGATTTAATACCCTTAAAAATAATTTATTCGTTTTATTCTATAGAAAATAAGTGTTGAATAGTAGGAAAATAATAAACGTGATGAGTTTCATTATTAATATCCAGCGGGGCGCTCAGGGTAACAGAGACATGTCCTATATATTTCCCTGCCATATGGCTCATTCTTGCTCATTATTCCAACTCTTGTAATGGGATTGTGATGTGGCAACACTAGATAGGGGAGGGGCGAACAGCAAGGACCCGCCCACATAGCCTAGCTAACGTTCGTTTCACATCGAACATTCCTGGGGATAACGATAGTTTTTCTTATGACTGTACGTATGCTCAATTTCCCTGTTCACATTATGAACACTAAATGAACACCTGGATCCATCTAGTACTGTTCTGGCAGAGAAAAGATCCACATCACACATCACATGGATTATACATACAGCTATTTGACAACACTATATAACATGGGTATTTGACACCTCCACCAACACTGCTCCTTTCACACCAGACACAATTCCCTCCACTCCCTCCAACAACCTTTGTACTTACACAACCTCTACCACAACCCAGCCCCTGCACACAAACACTACTCCTACAATACAAACTGCATCGAACACGTAACATAACTTTTTACAACTCAGTGCAAATGGCATCCACACCAAAGCACCATAGACTGAACACTTTTTAATTACACAACATATACACTTGTTGGGACAGTGACTGTCAACCTGATGAGGTTGGCCTCAGCTGCCCAACAGGCACCAAAACCACACAATCCATCTATGAGGTGCTGCCCAGACCAAAAAAGGAGAAAACCTGTATCAAGTCCTAATGGCCACCATCCCCTTCAGAGTAGGCTCCTTGGACGTGCAGACATCCATCCCAGCACTTCTCCCATGATTGGAACACGTTGTAGAAGTCCTTGAGCGTCAGTCTGTTCAGGACCTTCTGCGATTTTCTTCTGGATCTGCTCGATGGTTTCAAATCTAAGTCCTTTCAGCTGGATTTTCATTTTTGGAAATAAGAAAAAAATCACGAGGCCAAATCTGGTGAATACGGGGAGTGGGAGACAACCAGCATGTTTTTTTATGCCAAAAGCTGCTGAACAACAAGGGCTGTGTGTGTGGGTGCATTGTCATGTTGAAACACCTATTTGTCTGTGCGCCAATTGTCTGGACATTTGTGCCTCATGTCGTCAGACAGAATGCATTGGCAAGTTCCATACAATAGGCTCACAATGCCGCAAAGATTGTGAATTGTCCTCTTGCGATGTTCAAGGGTGGTTGCACAAACTTTGGCCACATTGTCAGGAGTTGAACTGGGCGATCAGAACGTGCTTTATCATTCGTTAACTTTTGTCCATTCATAAATCGCATAAACCAGTCGTAGGTTTGCGTAACCCCCAAAGCATTGTCATCAAATGCATGTTTTAATACTGTATTTTATGAGTTTCTGGCTCATTCTTCCCGGGTTTCACACAAAACTTTATGTACACACGTTGCTCTTTCACATTCTCCATTTTTGAGATAATTGAATTCACAAACTAAGTCAGTCAACAATAAGAAGACCCACATGCATCAAATGCATCCACCCTGCACAACGCCACTTGACAGACTGACAGACAAAGGGTATGTGCACTGCCACCTAGCATCCACACATCGTACGACAAACTGTTTCTGCCCTGCTTTCAAATTTCGGGAACCTGTAAGACGAGTCACTGTAGACAAACTAGAACTCCATTCTGCGCACCCACTTTCATTGCCTTATGACCTTGGGCTGTATAATTGGACAGAGAAGGAAGGGTAAAGGAGGAGATAACCCAGCTGTGACTGATGAAGAGCACAGTAGGTTTACTGGGGGGCCAACTGCACCTTATGTCTTCAGCAGTATGTAGAGTCCAGAAAGACAGCCCTAGAAGCATGGAAAACTGCTACCTGAGCCCAAGGGCATTGTAAGCTGCCTACATCCATGGGAAAAAAAGGAAATAAGATGGAATGATGCTGATAAAAAGATTTGAGAAATTGCATAAAGGGTTGGGTGGGGATTGAACCAGACATGTAAGTTAATGTATTTAATTGCTTCAGGATGAACATGTTGACCATAGAAAGTCATGTTCAGCTCTTATAAGAGGGAGGTTACATGATGCTTTCCTGGTTTTACTTGAAGAGGGTATGGCTGTACTTGGTGCTATTAGACAGTGCAAGATACAAAGTTTTACTGTTAGGTACTGTATATAAGGGTTTCTGTAAGTGTGACAGAAGAGATCAGCTCTCCAGCCTTGCAGAACTTTAGGGAGGCAGGGCACCAAAATGGTTACATTGAAGTTACATTGTGGGTGAAACTTATGAGTAGATACCCATTATAAAGGAAGTCTGTTACAAAACTCAGGTGTTAAAACCTCTCCATAACCACCTTTGATGCTTACTCATGCCTTGCCTCAGATAAAACTCCACCTTGTTGCAAGAGTGAAATACTGTATAATTGTAAAAGTTGTATGAAGGAAGTTCCATGAATAAATAAGTCATGGTGGTGAGATTCATTAAGTTAGCAATATTTGTTTACACACTTTATTCTTAGTGACTTGTGTATCGGTTATTGTTTCTGTGTGTATTCTTAACTTAGGAGTAGTTTTGGAAGCCCTGTGAAACATATTAGTCAACATAAGTAATGGTACCTCTGAGATAGAGAATGGCCTTGATGTTTGCATTTTCTTTGAGGGTGACTCAAGGAAACTAGTCTGATTAGGGTCATCTGTGTAAGCTGATCTGAGATGAATAGAGTAATGGAATTAAATTTCCTCCTGTTATGTCATGACATGGATAATGTAATGAGTTTAAATTTTATTCTGAAATACTCACTCGATGTAGTGCTGCTCTCAAAGTGCCTGCCCTTTCATCTCTGTCTTCCTTCTTTCCATCCTTCCTTCATTCTTTCTTTTTCCTTCTGTCTGCAGGTGACTCTCCTCTGAGTGACAATCTAAATTATTTCCTGTACACCAGGAAACCATTTACTATGCTGGATGGTAACCATATAACCAAAGTATGGTGGTTTAGTGGGCAGTTAAGCCAGTCAGATTGAGCTGGTGCAGGTTTATATCCAAGAGGTGGTTGGAGTTTACTGCTCATGCAGTGCCACTCAGGGATGGATGAGTGAGGCAGGTCACTCTTGTTTTAAATGTTAGGACCAACTTGCCTAACCCTGTACATACTCCTACATGCCTCATGGGGCAACACTGGATTAGATGATGAATGAATGAATGTTAGTGCTTAGAAAAATTGGAAAATGTAATATTTTGGAGTCTCATTGTTTGAAACTATCTATGCAGTTTAAGGAAGAGAGGGGTAAATAAAACAATAGACTTCCTTAATGTATTAAGTTATGCAGTCTCTCTCTCAAACATATCACCACCCTTTCCACAGCTATTTTTCCTTCACTACCCGTATTAATGGCAGCCACTGTCCCATTAACTGAAGTCAGGTGGAGAGAAAATTGTCATAACTCTTGAGAGACAACACATCACACA
Organism: Birgus latro; assembly: GCA_018397915.1. Taxonomy (NCBI): domain Eukaryota; kingdom Metazoa; phylum Arthropoda; class Malacostraca; order Decapoda; family Coenobitidae; genus Birgus; species Birgus latro. Next base: position 33,834 of record JAGKTI010005582.1, on the reverse strand, counting down.
TCTCAAGAAATAAAGCTTACATGCACATCCAAGATTCCACACATCAGATACTATTCACATGTCAGCACAGACATAACTGATGGTCATGGTGGAGGCCTCTTCACTTTCATTCACAAATCTATCCTTTGCGAAGACACAACCATTTTTCCAGAATATTGCCATATTAGATACACAGTCAGTGTCAGTTCAGATGAAAGTAGTTTTGATTAGTGTAACAGCTGTGCACCAGATGACTGAGAGATGTGAAAAAGAATGAAAGATTGTGGAATGAACTGAATAGTGACCAAACACATGCCCAAGAGTTACTGTTTGTGATAGGTGATGTGAATGAGAGTTGATACAGTAGGTGTTGCAGTAGGATCATTTTGATGTGCCAGGAAATTATTTTGAATGGGAGCTGAAGGTCATGTATCAAGAAAGGAAGTTGCTCATTAGTAATGCATAGTTTTAACACAAAGAAGTGCCTGAATATACATGATATAAAGAGAATACTTAATGTTAATAGATGCCTATTCAGTTTGATTTTTTAGTAAAAAGATGAGTGGGTGAGTCATTGGCAATAGATTGAAGAGGGGATGGATCTTTAGGTGCAGTAGCAAGAATAAGATAAAAAAGATTTCATGGTCTTAATGATGGGTTTGGCAAGCAATATATTCATTTGCCTAGAAAATATTAGATGACTGCTCTAAAACTTTTTCCCATCAGATGCAAACTGCAGCTGAACCAGGACTGCGTCATCCTCAACACCAATGTGGTTATTGTCATCAGAGTGTATGGCTACCAGGCACACCACGGGCAAGTGTTCACTGCATCGCTTCAGTCTACCGTAGGAATTTTTTGCCTCCTTCATCTGCCCTCTTTTCAACTTAGTTGTTCCAGTTTAAGCCTCTTGGATAGACTTCGATCATTTGATCCATGCACCAGCATAGTACAGTATAGCTAGATTAAATTAGCTGAAGAACAGAGGCCTTTCCCATTTGTAAAGTTACAGTTGATTGGCTATTGTCAGTCAGCATGAAGTATTCTAAATAAGCTTATCTAAAATTCTGACCAAAGAAAATGTGACGAGTTCAGGGGTAAAGAAGATATTTTCTTACAATTAACTATGTGGTAGGTGGGGGCGCTCACCATCCACTCACTCGATGTAGTTCAGCTCTCGGGTGTCTGCCCTTTCCTCTCCATCCTTCTTTCCTTCAGTCCTCTTCTGTCTTTCTTTCTTTCATTTTTTCCTTGTCCTTCTGCCTACAGGTGACTTTACACTTCCTCTTCTGTCTTTCTTTCCTTCATTCTTTCCTCGTCCTTCTGCCTGTGGGTGACTCTACACTGAATGACAAGCCAAATGGTTTCCTGTACACCAGGAAACCATTTACTACGCTGGGTGGTAACCATATAACCAAATTTTGGCTCCTGGTGGTTTAGTGGGTAATTATGGCGCTCCAATCGGATTGAGCCGAAGGTTTATATCCAAGGGGTGGTTGGGGTATATTGCTCATGTAATGCCACCCAGGGATGAGTGAGGCTGGTCACTCTCATCTTGAATGTCAGGACCAACTTGCCTAGCCCCGGGCTTCTACATTCCTCTGTGGGGCGACATAGGATTGGATAATGGATGGATGAACTACAGTATTGTTCTACTCATCATTATATCGTATCATTTATAAGGCTCCAGCATGCTTGCTTGCATCTGCCTTGGTCACCTAATGGTGGCTTTCCATGCTGCTCAATCTGTGGCAGCCTCTCTATTCAGTCTCTTATCCCTGAGGTCATGCTCTGTGACCTTGTCTCTGGTCCTTTTTTGGTCAGTCTCTTTATGGCACACCTAATGTCTGACTTGGCTAATATCTCTGACTGGGGTAAATATAATCTTGTTGTTTTTAATGCATCGAAGACTCAGTTCTTACACCTATCAACCTGACAATATCTTCCACAGGAGTACCCACTGATGTTTGATTTTATCCAGCTTAATCCTGCATCATCTTTGAACATGCTTGGGGTTTCATTCTCCTGGGACTTATCTTGGAAAGATCATATTACATCTCTTGTAAAATCTGCTTCCAAGAGATTGTGTGTGCTAAGCTGACTCCACACCATCTTTATCCCTGCACAGTTGTTGACTTTATACACGGGTTTTATTCACCCCTGTGTAGAGTACAGCTCTCATGTGTGGGGAGGCTTCCCACATACAGCCCTTCTCAGTAGGGTGGAGTCAAAGGCTTTTTGTCTCATTAACTCTCCTTCTCTTACTGGCTCCCTTCAACCTCTGTCTCTTCGCTGCACTGTTGCATCTTTATCTCTTTTCTGTCGCTACTTCAGTGGTCTCTGCTCCTCTGAACTGTCTGCTTGCATCCCTCCACCTCTATGAGGAGTGCATAGCACCCATCTAGCAACAAACTCTCATCCCTTTTCTGTCCAATTCTCTAATGCAAGAATTGAACTGTTACTCCCAGTCCTTCATTTATGCAACTGGTCAGCTCTGGAACTGTCTCCCTGTGTCTTTATTTCCTGCAAGTTATGATCTCCGGTCTTTCAAATGCAGTGTTTTCTGGCTTTTTTTTTTTTTTTGTTTTTTTTTTTTTTTGTTTTTTTTTTTTTTTTTTTTTTTTTTTTTTTTTTTTTCTCTTGATGGAACAGTTTGTGGACCCATGGCCTTTGGTTCCTTCTTCCTAGCATAAAAAAGAAAAAAAAAAAAACTCAACCCCCCGACGTTCCATCTTCTCATCTTCCACATCCAGTTGTCATCTTCTGTCCTCTCAGCATACCTCATAGTTATTCTAGATAATTATGAATTAGTTTATTTAGAATACGCCATTTCTTCATTATGAAGTGGGACCGATTTGCATCAGCCTGTCAGCTGTAACTCTTACAGAAGGGGCAGAGCTTAGTTTGTCCTCTGGAATCAGATTGGCTGTACTACCTCATCCATCCACCCTTTTAATAAGACCACCTGGATGTTAATTCACAGATTAATTATTTGTTCCCCGTCTTAACTTTTTTAGATGCAGGAATAACAAGAAAAGTAGTATGCAGGATTATTTCCATTCTTTTTTTTTTTCTTTCAAAGAGCTAGTAAACATGATTGGTTGTAGTGATGTGCAGAGGAGTGTCATACCTGAAAATGCCACTTTAGCAGAAAGAATGCTTTGAAGAAATTGAAGAACGATATGGCGTCAGATGTTAATGAAGTGTATGCAGAGATTATTTAGTAAAGAGTGTGGATTACAATGTTTGCTGGAATTTTGCAAGAAAACTTTGATGAGGTGGAATGGTACCAGTAGAATGGGAAAAAGCTGTGAATTTGCCCTTCTACCAGAGTAAAGGTGCTTGAAGTGAGTGTAAAAATTATAGTGGTATAGTCTGCTGTGTGTTGTGGGAAGGGTATAATGAAGGATAACTGAAAAGGATAGTTGGTGGAGTGGAACAGAATGTTGAGCAAATATATGGCATACTTGAAACAGAAAGGCTAATGGAGAATTTATGAGAGGGACTGTAAGGGGAAAAAAAATTATGGGGGAGTTAGATGTATTAACAGTGTTATACTGTGCCACAATAAAGATGTGCCCCTAGAGTTACTAATTTAGCCTTTAAACTTTCATTTTGTGGCCATTGAAATTCACCCTCCATCCATCCCTCAGCCATGCAACCCTTTATTGCCCCATCAGAAGCATAGGTGTTAGGGCTTAAATTATTCATTTCAGACATTAAGGCAAGGGTTGTAATGACCGACCGTGAAACTTTACAAATTAGTCACTGTTCTGGCCGAGATTCGATCTCAGGCCCCTGCACTTCATACGTGCGCATGCTACCTCTGAGCCAAAGAGAGGATTCGTGCTTTGCCTCTAAGCAGTGTGGGCTTTCATATGCCCCATTACATCAATCTTTTCTCCTCTTGGGGATTAATTTGGTCAGTTTCAAACACACAGTAGCGTAGCACATTGGAGGCCACCATTGGGGGCGCTTCGGACTACACCGGATAGCATAACCTCGGGATATAAGGCCTAAGACACTGTCAGGAACATCATTGCCCTCTAAGCCTCACCTCACATCCCACACCACTGCCAGCCAATGTAAGAACCGAAATGAAACTTAACAAATTAATCATTGTCTTGGCCGAGATTCGATTTCACGCCCCCGCACTTCATACGCATGCACGTTACCATTGAGCCAAAGAGAGGATCCCCGCTTTGCCTTTAAGCAATGCGGGCTTTTATGTACTCCATTGCAGGGTGGCCAGTAAACATCGGTCAGCCCTTAAAGTTGAACACTTATTTGCCATATGTAATTGAAGGGTAGCATTAACTTGTGATAGACCATCCAGTACAGAAGATGGTGTGTGTGAATGGTGAGCACCCTCTCCTGCCACAGTGTAACTCATGTAGATCTTTAAAAGTCTCATACATCATCATCTTAACCCAGTTTTACACTAAATAAGGGGATTGGCTAAATGGTGTATCCTTAAGACTGTCCTGCATTACATTGTATGATGATTGTTCTGCCAAAAATTAACCTGACCTTCCTCCCCTTTCCCTTCACAGAAATATAGCTGTGGAGAGGGCATGTCTGGTGAAGGTGTGTGATTGCAGACTGATGCTTCCACTTGTGTGTCTTGACCCTCCCTCTTTCTTCTGAAACACAGAAAGTATTGGGGGTTTATGTATTGCAGGTATTCAGTTACAGACTACTGTGTAATCCATTTTTACGTCACCTAGTCATTTCTCCCTCCCCAGAAATGAAATGGTGGTTGGGTGTCTGGTAAGGGTGAATGATCACAAACGCTGATGTTCTTCCACTCGTCCAAGGTCACAAGCAGATGCTTCTTTTTTTCCTCTGCTTATTTACTGATAATTCTTCCATCCTTACATCACCTAACTTCCTGTCCCTCGCCAGAAATGTTGCAGTGGTGGGGACATGTCTAGTCAAGGTGTTCGAATCCATTCGCATTCCACCCACATTGTGTGTAGGTGGGGTGCAACGGCGTCTCCGTCATGGCCTTCCCAACCCCCCTGCAGGACTCGAAAGCATGGTCAGCACTGATATGGATGAGAATGATCCAGTGCCAGCTGTCTCTGTGTGCTACAGGTTGCTCCCCTCCTCTCAGGTAGGAAAGATTTTGATTCATTGAATTAATTTCCTCTCCGTCTTTGACCTTTTCGTCTCTCCCTGTGCATACACGTGTGCTTGTATGTGTGTGTGTGTGTGTGTGTGTGTGTGAAATTTTTTATCTACATATATGTTTGTATTTATATATATACATTATTCAGTACAGTATATTCATCTTACATATGTACAGTAATCCCCCCATTATCCATTGTAATAGAGCCAAGGGCATGTCTGGAAAATGGTCTTGTCCGGATATTGGCCCTGAAGCTCCTGTGCCAGTCATTTCAGACCCTAACCTAACCTAAATCAGAAAACCACCTACCTACCTCCCTGCCAGTCATGCATAGCACTTATTTAAGACCCCGTTCACATAAATAATGGGCACAAAGCATGAATTAATTTAATTTTAACCAGAAAATGATGATTCAGAGGTTTGGCAAAGATGTTCACCAGTTGACAGCATAGTGAACGTAGGTAACAGACTTGAAAATCACTATGATAATCATCTTTTTCACAGTCTGTACACTCAAATATGGGACAACAAGCATGAAATAAATGAAATTTAACCAGAAAAATTATGATTTAGAGGTGAGTATGGCAGATTCACCAGCTGACAGCATAGTGAACGTAGGTAACAGACGTGAAAATCACTGAGAAAATCACCTTTTTCACAGCCTGTGCACTCAAATATAGGACACAGAGCACGAAATAAATAAAATGTAACCAGAAAAATTATGGTTTAGAAGTGATTATGGAAAATATTTGGCAGTTGAGAGTGTACTTACATGTCCATGGTGGTTGCTACGAATATTATATACCCCACCTATAAGGCTCTGACTGTGGTTAAATGCTCTTGAAGCATGTACAGTAATCCAGTGTTGAACTGCACTTAATCCTTATCACTGTGAATTATGACTGTTTAAACAAAAACGAATACTACCGCCAGTCATCCCGACAACTGTTTACTCATGACGGCAGTTGAGAGAGAACTGGGGGAAGGGGATGGGGAGCCTGGAGACCTGGAAGTGATCGTAAACACAGCTGTTTGGCACCACATGCCAAATTCAAACTTACGGGTCAAAAATAATAGGATTTTAGTTTTTTTTTTTTTTTTTTTTGCATTTTTTGGGGGCATTTTTGGGTTCCAAACATCCAAGCCAACGATGTCCGAACACTGGGTATCCGGATGATAGAGTGATTACTGTATTTCAAATGAGAGATCGGTGGTTCTCAACTTGGAGTGTGTGCTCCCCTAGGGGAGCAAGAACAGTTTCCATGGGGAGGCATGAGGGCTCAGAAAAAATACTGAGTGGCTTGAACAAGTGTGTGTATTTACCTAATTGTGATATACAGAAAATGAGCTACGCTCGTGGGGTCCCTTCGCTGTTTCTCAGTAACTCAAATTTTGCCTTAAACTCATTTAAGTTTTTAGACTGGACGATCTCTTTGTCCGGATTATTCCACAGGTCTGTGCATCTATAAGGAAAGCTATATATTTTGATGTCCTTCAAGCAGCTTGGCTTCTTTAGTTTCATTCTGTGTCCTCTTGTTACCCTCTTATCCCACACAAACAGATTTTCTTTGTCAGTTTTATCTACTCCTATCATGGTCCTGAACACTGCAATCATGTCACCCCTCTCTCTCTTTTCCTCTAAGGAAGGCAAATCCAGCCTTTCCAGCCTCTCTCTCTCTATGACAAATCTGCCAGACTGGGGACCATCTTGGTTGGTGTTCTTTGTATTCTCTCAGTCTTGGTTATATCTTTCTTTTTGTGTGGGGACCACACAACTGCTTCATATTCTAACCTGGGGCGGATCATGGCCACTATCAATTTTTTCATCATCTCCTCATTCATGTAATGAAATGCCACTCTTATATTGGTCAAGAGTTTATATGTGTCTCTAACTATCTTATTTGTGTGCTTTTCAGGTGACAAACTATCCTGGACCAGCACTCCTAAATCTTTCTCTTCTCTCACTTTTCAATGATGGCCTTCTTGGTTCTTTTACCCATTTCCAATATTTTACATTTTTTTGCATTGAATTTCATTTCCCACATCCGGCTCCAATCATGTATCACATCCAGATCCTCCTGTAGCATTTTACAGTCCTCTTCAACCTCTACATTTCTCAAGATCTTTGCATCATCAGCAAACAGATTTGTGTAACTGTTTACTCCATCTACCATATCATTGACGTAAATCAGGAACATTACTGGTGCCAGCACCGAGCCCTGTGGGACACCACTTGTTACTTCTCTCCATCTAGATGTCCTGTCCTTTATTACTGTCCTCATTTGTCTGTCACTCAAAAAGTCTCTCATCCATTCCAGGTCCAGGAGGCTTCCCTTCAGTCCTCCGATATGCTGTAATTTCCCTATTAGTCTCTTGTGGGGTACCTTGTCGAAGGCCTTCTCCAGATCTAAATACACACAATCCACCCAACCATCTCTCTCCTGTAGCATGTCGTCGCCCTTGAGTAAAAGCTCAACATGTTGGAAACACATGACCTTCCACTTCTGAATCCAAACTGACTTTCAGTCAAAATATTCATCTCTTCCAGATATTTCATCCATCTATCTTTCAGGATTCTCTCACACAATTTCGCAGCCACGCTGGTTAGGGACACTGGTCTATAATTCAGGGGTTCTTCCTTGTTTCCTCCCTTACAGATTGGTACCACATTTGCCCTCTTCCATTCCCGAGGCACTTTCCCCTCTTCCAGGGAACACACAATTAAACTGTGAATCTTATTCGCCAATTGTTCTCTGCATTCCTTCAGTATCCAATTAGAGATTCCATCCAGTCCTGGGGCTTTCCTTACATCTTGAGTTTCCAGTAATTTATACACTTCTTGCACTTCCACTTTTATATCTTTTATCACTGCTATTCTAATCACTCCCTCCCCCTCCTCAAACTCCCCTTCATTAGTAAAAACTGATTGGAAACATTTGTTCATTATTTCAGCTTGCATTGCCGCATCTTTATAGACCTCTCCTTTTACTTTCAGTTTGGTGATTCCTTCCTTTTGTTTAAATTTGCCATTAACAAATCTATAAAACAATTTAGGTTCGTCCTTACATTTGTCGTGGCTCAGTGGGTTAGAGCGCTCTGCTCTGACCGAAGGGTCGGAGGATCGAATCCACCCAAAGGTCATTGGTAGACATCAGGAAGTGCATCCGGTCATAAAATGCTACACGCTCCAATCCAGAAGTCCTCTATCCAGCGGCAACACCTTAGTCCTTCGGGGATACCAGGCGTAAAACCATTTTTTTTTTTTTTTCAAAGTTCCTTTCTTCTTCTCTACGAATTCTTGTATATTCATTTCTAGTTCTTTTATATTCTTCCTTTGTTCTGTTATTACATCTCTTTCTCCATTTGTTCCACACCATGTCCCTCTCTTTTTTTGCTATCATGCACCTCCTATTAAACCACTCCTTTTTCCTGTTTTCTTTCCCACTTATTCTTGGCACATATTTTTCCACCCCTGATTTATAGAGGTCTAGAAAGATATCCCACTTCCTCTGAATCTCTCTTGTTTCTCTGAATTTTCTCCAGTCTGCATTTTCAAAAAATTTTCTCAGTTCTGTAAAGTTTTCTTTCACAAAATTGTATCTTCCCTGCCTATAAAGCTCGTCTCTTGGCACCACGTTCCCTATTATTTTCTGGAACTCAGTGACCACATGATCACTTTTTCCTATAGGACACAGATATTTCAAGGATTCAGGTACGTCAAGTTCTTTGGTTAGCAATAAATCTAATCTTGCTGGCGTGTCATCACCTCGGAATCGTATTCTTTGACCCTCTGTGTCATTACATTTTTCATCATAGTGTTTAACAATATAGTGCCCCACAAATCTTCGTTGACTCCTGAGTCCCATTCCTCCCAGTTCACCTCTTTACAATTAAAATCACCCATTAGAATTATAACTAACCATGTCTGACAACATCTCCTGGTATTCATCATCAATCCATGCTCTTGTCTTAGGTGGAACATATACTACTGTGTGTGTGTGTGTGTGTGTGTGTGTGTGTGTGTGTGTGTGTGTGTACACATGTGCATGCATGTGCACATGTGCATCATGATGAACCATGATTTATATTTGGTATTCATACTCTGTCTGTTTCAGCCATCACAGCACATTTTTCTTTGCACCCGTGAGATAAGTTGGTTTCTCACCTTCATATTTTTTGCCTGGCAACCTTGCTTTTGTTGTAATTTTGTCATCTTGAGAGAAAATAAAAGATACCAGTAAGTTTTAGATTGCAAGACAGACCAAACCCCAGCTAGAATATACATGTCACTCAACTTTCCCCCTATCCCTTGAAAAGGGGACTGTGAACTGCAGGAGAAGGGCTAATGCAGCCTGTATTTAACTGGCTTTACATCCATAAATTTTCTGTTAGATGATGGCAGGAAGCGGGGGAAGGGGGGGAGGATGGATATGTTGATGAAGTGGCTGGGGGAGCATGTGAGGATGTGAACCAAGGCTAAGGGGTGTGCAAGCGTGATAAGTTTGAGGACCACTGCTTTGCTTGGTAGTCAGTCCCATGACTACAATTTTAAAAAGGCATTCGACACCCCTGAACAGTTATATACTCCTCCATACATAACCAGTTTAATCCTGTTACTTGCATTATCAAACCATAGGAAATTACTGGAGGAAGAAAATCATCAGAGGCAGTAGGTGCTAGAGAACCTTGTTAGCCCATGAGAATAGGGCCCTTGGTATTGCTGTAGGATCCTGATTCACATACTTATATGATTTTAATGTTTGTACACATTTGTTTGTCATTACATTTATATTCACTTGTACAACTACTAGGCCCCCCAAATTTCTTGCCTAGGTTGTGCATAAGATTGCTGTATTGTACTTTGGTATTCACTCATGCAGTTCTGTTTAGGCCCCATCCTTTATTGCCCTGTCAGACCTCAGTCTAGACATTTCAGGCAAGACGGATCAGTTCGTGTCTGTAAGTGTGATCATATGAACAGTGAACTCCTACCAGCCATCAGGTGTACACCCTTATGGGCCATATCTGGTTGGAACACCACAATGCACTAAACATCCTGGGATCCATTTGTTGTGTAAATGGTTAACTTTATATATACTGTATATATATATATATATATATATATA
>JAGKTI010005581.1:24186-44297 GCA_018397915.1 Birgus latro | reverse complement strand
GCCATGTATCCATTTGATGAGGTGAAGGAAGTAAGCTGGCCATGTATGCATTTGATGAGGTGAAGGAAGTAAGCTGGCCATGTATGCATTTGATGAGGTGCAGGAAGGAAGCTGGTCATGTATCCTTAAATGCACTTACCTACAGTTGCCTAGCCTCGGTCCCTGACACATCATAATTGGCTTGTACTGTTTTACCGAATGGAGTGAAGGCTGTACCTATACATGGTGTAACGTGCTGAACATTGCAGGTCAACATCAGTTGTATGCGGCAGAGTAAAAATGCACTGTATGTCACGCAGTACAGTACATTACCTGTTGTAAGTTATTCATGATGGACTGGCTGGCTCGGCACACTGCTTTCAATTTACTGCTTTTACCGTGGCCATCATTTGCAATTTGGAAAAGTGTAAAATAACTGTTAATTCCATATTGTTCTCTCTCAGGTGTAGGGGCCCAAGGCTAGGCTGCCATAGTCCAATACTGTATGGACTAATAACACATAGGGTTTTATTTTTTCTTGTAGGGAGCAATCTTGCAGGTTTTTGGCCTTTGATTTCTTCTTTCTTGCATAAAAAAATAAAGATAAAAAATACATCACTTAATGGCATTACTGATCAATACATCATCAGTTACACCTTAGGGACTGAGTATATGGACTTGACTAGAAAGGTACTTTGATTGGGGCACTCGAATGTTAGTCATTTTGCCAATAACAAACTCTTCTATAATGCTGATTGCCTATAATGTGGGAAGCACTAGTTTAGGTTCCAAAAGTTATCATAAAGTCAGCACAATGCATCCACGCGCCCAAACATAGCCAAATATGACAATAAGCTGACACTGTGTGGATGTATCTGCCACAACACAAGCCTCATGACTACTTGGATGCTCAGTGTTATGGGGTGATGGTGTAATGTGTGGTGTGGGTGATGGTGTCAGTTGATGGTGTGGTCTACCTCTAAACATCAGGCTAGATAAAGTACAGTGCATTTTTAACTGTGTTTATAATGCTGCATTTAAGGCAAGTTTGAGGTGGTCAGAGCAGCTTTGGGGGTCATTTGGGGCGACTCTGGGGAGGGGGTTGACCATAAGACATTTTCTTCATAGGCTTCATTATCTCCCATAGTGCTGTTTGCGATGTCAGCTTCATAGCCATATTATAGGCAAGCTGACTATATAGTAGTTGTCAGTCACAGCATAAAGTTAACTAGTCATCCTTTCACTCAAATGTCTTCTTATATTCTTCCCTCAATAAAACAATAAGTACATCATCAGATTGAAAAGGCCAAGGCTGAAGTAGTGTTGTCCCTCAGTTACACCAGTTTCATCATTATCTTGTGAATGAAAGGATATATTTCTGACATTAAAAACTATTTACAGTACTTTTATGCTAGTTCTGGCATTAAAAACTAATACGCTTCTATGCTGTATTCAGTATATATCAGAGGCAGGCCTGTTTAAAAGCTAGTTCTTTTTTATTTTGAGAAGTATATAATATATAGTAATCAAGCTGCCTGGATAAATGATAACTACATTGCCAGTGGTCTAAGCTGTCTACTCTTTCAAGATGGAGATAAATCAGTTTTAGACCAAGTGAAAATGTGAAGAGGATGGAGAGTGAGAGACTAACTAGGAGAGTGTGAGTGAGGTGGAGGGGGGGGAGAGGGAGGGGGAGACCAAGGATGAGATGAAGAGATGGAGTGGGAAAGTACTGTAAATGAAAGAGGGGAGTGTAAGTTGGGAGGGGCAGCCAAATGGCAGGGGACAGGGGCATATGGAGGCAGTTTGTTTGTTGTCACCCTATACAGGATTGAGGCATTTGGTTGTAGATAGAGCTAGATAGATAGAAAATGATAAGAGTATAATGCTGTACAACTTTCCAGGGAGCTGCATGAGGAACAGTTTGGTCTGGATGCGGTGCTACTGGCAGAGGGCGGCCATGTGGGTGCTCACTGTGCTGTGCTGGCCGCTGCATCACCCTTCCTTAAGACCCTCCTCCTCACCACACCAGACCACCCTGCCATCATCTCTGTCACAGGTACCAACCACCACACTTGCCACAGCTACCACACTCTTCATCATGGCTACACTCACCACCACTAATACCACCACTGCACACCACACTCACCACCACCACCACACACCACACTCACCAACGCACACCACCATCACTACTTCCACCACTGCACACCACACTCACCACCACCACCACCACAGTAATCATGCTCACCATAGCCACAGCATACATTACCACCACATGCAGCACACTCACCACAGCTAACCACACTTGCCACAACTATCCCACTCTTTACCACAGTTACACTCATCACAGCCACAATCCCCACACAGTGAACACACTCACCACACTGACACTGACCACTACTACCACATACATACCAGCACATGCACCACACCCTCATTAACAACTACCACACTTTACAGATGGTACACTCTTTTAAAGGAGACTTAACTCATATTTTGGCCAAGAATAATTGTAGTTGTCAGCTTACTATAAATTTCTGAAGTGTCATAATAATTACCAGGTATCAGTTACTTTGAAAATATTGTTGTGAAGTACAGATTAATAATTTCTCCGCACTTCAGGGATTCCAAACTATTGTAACAGTGTATCCCAACAGATCTGCTTTATTAATACTCAGTACTACTCATCTGCCTAGCAAGATCTCATTAGGTTTTGGCTTGTTAGAGGCAGTTTAAAGAACTTGAATTTGGCTACCATTAGCTGGTGTTATAAATGATGCCAAAGTCCTTGCACAAGAGCTATCTAGTTTGAGCCAGCCAGCATATTGCAGCTACCCTCCTTTTTTTTTTTTTTCATCTTTCTTTGTATTTATTGTCTTGTCTTATGTTTTGATGTTTTTGTGTGTGGTTGGCAGGCACCCCACTAGCGACGGTACAGGGTGTTGTGACGTGTCTGTACACTGGCATTATCCCGCCCGGTGCCAGTCTTTACCAGCTCATTGAAGTGGCCAACCTCCTGCGAATGGATGACCTCAGTTTGGTGCTACAACAAACCTACCTGGCTCAGGGTGGCTCAATCCTGGACCTGGCCAGACTTCAGGCCGCCCGCAACTCTGTCCCCACCAGTACCCACCCTGACCCAAACACTACTCACTCTGACCCCACCAATACCCATGCTGATCCCACCAGTACCCACTCTGACCCCAGCCACAGTCACTCAGATCACCAGCAGAGCCATACAGACCCATACCACAGTCAGGCAGAGTCTCGCCACGACCGCCCGGACAAGAGGCGAGGTGGCAGCCGACTGGATCAAATACTGTACCAGAAATTAAATGTGAACCATCTGGCCCCATCAGACCCCCCCGACCCTTGCCCTGCCCCTCCCCTGCCCTCGGCTACCCTTCCTGACCCGAACCCTGTCCCTCCACTGGCTCCTGATCCCCGGGGCGGCATCCTTGGTGAGCTGCTGACCAAGACTGACCCAATGAGAAGTGTGTTTGCAGCAAGTGGGTACCCTTTCCCCGACCTTGGCTTGAATCCCTCAATGAATCCTGCTCCAAAGCCATTGAATCTCTCCAAGGACAGCAAGCCTGATCCACCACCATCTTATCCTTCCTACATAACAGGTGGACAGCACAATCTGACCCTGGGAGCGCTGACATCCCTGCCCTGCAACATGCCAGGACTCCTTGCTCCCCTGGCACCCTCCTCCATGCTGCCCTCGGCCCTCGCCACTCATCTCACTTCCTCAGCCTTGGCCTCACTGGGGGTTCAGCACTCATTTGAGGCCACCCAAAACAAAATCAGCAGCAGCAGCAGTAGTGGCAAGAGCCGTAGCAGCAGCCACAGAAGTAGCAGCAGCAGGAGCAGTAGTCGGCACAGCAGTAACAGCAGAAAGTCTAGTCATCACCCAGCACTGCCACTGCTGTACTCTCTCAGGACCAACATGGTGAACCAAGACATCAGCAAGGATCCCAATGATAACTTCAAGTTACACCCTCACCTGGCATCACTCACTGGTGGTTTTGATAGTCTCCATAACAACCTTTCTGCCCTCAGTTCTTCTGCTAGTCTCCAGAGTTTAGCCAACCTGCACAATCTCTCAAATTTGCAGAATTATTCTGCCCTTTTTCCATTTCTTGCACCTGCGGCAGTTTCAGAAAATTTAGTGAAGGATACCCACTTATTACACAGCCAGCCTAAGGATATCAACTTACATGCAGCGCCAACGGAACAGCCTCGAGTGTTGAGTCCCAGCGCCACTCCCTCTGAGGAGCAGGGGGCTCTCAACCTAAGTGCAGCAGCTGCTCCCCAGTGTGATTCTCCAAAACCCCTGGGGAGTGAGGACCGACCTAGTGCTGTTGTGGATGGTGGGGAGGGAAAATGTGTTGATGGAGAGGGATGTGGGGAAGAAACAAGACATCACACACCACTTAAACCAGATCTCACTCAGAGCTTCACTGGCCTCCAGTCCATTAAAACAGAAGGTGAAACTCTGGCACAAAGATTAGGTCACTTTGGCAACAGCTTAGACAGCCGGGCCCTGCCTCTGCTACTGATGGGGTCCAGAGTGGGGCTGGGTGGGGCAACACATCCCCCACTAGACCAACTGCCCAGGACTGCTGATGCATCAGTGGAAACACTCCCATTAACAAAACTGGTCAGTAACTTACTGATTTATCCAGTTTCTTTACTGTTCTGTTGCTTTTGTGGCCCTAGGCTGATGTGGATGTGAATGTGGTGGAGTGATGCCTGAAGTTGTCATTCTTCTGCAGTCCATCCTCCACCCTTTGGGATGGGAGGGAGATGAGGGACATTTATATAACCTGGGGGTAGAGCCACTGTTATATTAATGTCACTCCTGGAGGCCATAATTCTCCAGCACCCAGTTAATCCTCCTTACTTGGATATCAGATGAATTTAGGTTAGTTATATTCTGAATCAGGTTATAGTAGTTTTATTCTGAATCCTACTCACCATATTTAATAGCAGAAATATGAGAAGGTGGTGGTGATGAGGGTAAAGTGAGGAATATTAGTAACTTATTCTCCACTGGCTATCACTGCAGGAGCCACCCCCCTTGGTGTCCATAGATGATGGTGGTGACGATGATGGTGGTATTGAGGTGATTGAGGAGATACCAGCCAGCCGCTGCCAGTTGCAGGTCCGCAAGAATCTCTTCCCTGCTGGACACCTCAGCAATGTAAATACCCAACCTTAACACTTGAGCCATACAGTACAGGGACTTACTGCTATCTCTACTGTACTGCCTCTGTTTATCTATAGGGTGATTGAAAAGCTACATGTCACTGGGAAATGCTGTATTGTGATAAAATAGAGAAGTGTTACATGTTTAGTACAGCCACCAATAATAGCAGTGCTCATGTGTAGATATTCTTCCCAGCAACATAACACATTCGTGAGGGCTTAGTTACCTGGAGAGAGAGGGAGAGAGAGTGAAACATATTACAGTACAGAAGTCTCTCTAACCTGACTTTTGAATCAGTATTATGGTCTGCATGTATTATTCCTGTATTTTCACAACGAATGATGCTCAAGAGTAAATGACTATACACTTCTTACTCAAACATGGATGTCTGTGGAATCTAACAATGACCCTAAAAGTTGAAAGCTGTCAGAATGTGTAAACTTGTGAGAATGAGCCACAGAAGTACAGAGATGTCACAATGTAAGAATAATTGCCAAAAGTAATAAGTTTTAGGAAAGGTTGAACATGTGAGAACTGATGCCAAAAGTATAAATTTGTCAGAATATTTAAATTTGTGAGAATGAACCCTCAAACTACAAAGCTGTTGGAGTATGTGTGACTGTTTGACATTTGACGTAACATCTAACTTTTCTTCACAGATTGGGCGTAAACGTAAAGGTTGTGGCGAGTGTGAGGGGTGTCAGGTTGTCGATGACTGCACCCAGTGTCGATTTTGTCGAGACAAAGCCAAGTTCGGTGGTCCCAATAGACTGAAGCAGGTGTGTGTGTATAAGCGTTGCGTCCTGGCTGAGGCAGAGCCAGAGGATTTCAAGAAAAGACGCAAGGTGGGTGTTGTGATGTTGGTAGTCAAAACACACTATACTTAGTTTATTTTCGCCTGACAAAGATTTATAACCCCTTTCAGTTTAGTTGAAGGCCAAGTCAAGTCAGGTTGGAGGATTGCTTTTATTTGTAACCACAGAAACTCATACTTGCCTCCAAACTAATGCTTGTCGTATTTCAAGCAACATGGCTTCGTATTCAAACCCTGCTATAATGTTGTGCTTTGATGTAAATGCTAGGTTCAAATGGAAGAAGTATATAACTTTTCCAAAAGAATGATATACCTGTAACTTTTTCACTAACTGTTGGAAAGTAATTACCATCATGCGCCGCTTAATGTCCTACTGTGTAACATCTGTTCCTTTAATGTCTAGGGACCCATAAGATTATAGTTGAAATTTGAAAACCTATCCAAAGAATGGGACATAGCAACTGTATGCGGGCTCAGAGCAGTGATGCTACATGAGGGCCAGCCAGCATCCCAAAACACAGCTATTATGCTGCCGGCCATACGATGCGCAGTACATAAATGCATAACCTACATAGATGCACTGTAATACTGTTCATATGTCTTGGTATTTTTCTTTCTTCCCTATTTGCATAAAAGCAGTAAAAAATATACAAAAACGCAGTAAAAAGTGCTAACGAGCTGTAAATTTTACTGTATAACAGTGTCATCAACACCAGCTGCAGGCAGCTGCATCCAGTTGTGTATTTTATAGGCTGTGTGTTATTGTCTTAATTTGGGCTATCTATACTGTACTGTACTTTAAAAGTAATATACAGCACAGTATATACCATATACTGTACCTGTATAAATAGTACAATACAATGTACAGTATGTAGGGCATAAGGTACGGTGGTCGCTTAACTTCCAGATCACTTAATATCCTATTTTTCAGTGTATCATGGATGCTAAGCAGCGCATGGCTGTAATAGGTTTTGGTATTTGGTTTAAATTCCATTCTTTAAGAGAATGTATGGTATTATTTAGTTTGATTTTACTTTAATTGCTGCATTTCACTGTGAT
Source organism: Birgus latro (assembly GCA_018397915.1). Lineage (NCBI taxonomy): Eukaryota > Metazoa > Arthropoda > Malacostraca > Decapoda > Coenobitidae > Birgus > Birgus latro. The sequence goes on along the minus strand of JAGKTI010005581.1, from coordinate 37,230 downwards.
TTGTGTTTTTTTCCCTTCCTATTTCAGACCAACACTAAAAAGAGCCGAGGAAAGTGTGGAGGGTGTGATGGCTGTCAACGGACGCTGGACTGTAATGAATGCTATGCCTGTCTCCACAACGCAGCTGCCCAGCCACCTGCACGACGCAAGGTAACTCATTGATGCCTTTGCTTTTGTTTTGAGAAGCAGGTTGATATCTGAGTGTGGCTGGGATTCATTGCTCACATAGTGCTACTCGGAGGCGAGCGACTGGTCACTCTTGCCTTACTTGTGTGTACTAAGCAGCATAGCCCAAGACTGCTATCTGGGCTTCTGACTGGGCAAAAGAAGATGATTTGATGATAAACAGAATAAATAGAAATAGGTTTGCATTTGATGGGTGGTTAGGGTTTATTGTTCACAAAACATTCAGGGGCAAGTTATACAGTAAGACTTCACTATAACGGACTAGGTGGGGCCCAAACAATTCCGACAAAAGCGACATACGGACTTCGTCCTGCTAATCCGGACTTTTTCCGATATATCAGACATTAGTCCGGACTGCACCAACAGTTTATAAACTGTTTTGATTACCATTGTAGTAGTGTACTGTGTTATAACTTCACTACATTAATCCAGTGGTATAATATATATGTAATAATACTGTCCTGTGCACTGATAAACACATCTTTTATTTACAGTACCTTATTGTGGTGAACATAGCTGAAGTGGTCAGGCAGTTCAGACTGCTTCTGGCTTTATCGGACTTTTTTCGATATACAGGAATTTAGTCCGGTAGCTCCTCGAGTCCGATAAAAGAGAATTCCGGTCTATTGAAGTCCGTTATATCGAGGTATTACTGTATGTCACTCTTGCCTTAAATGTCCCGACTGATTAGCCTAGCCCTGGACTCCCACACTTCTTATGGGGCAGTACAGGGTTGATTGATAAGAGGGGTCAGTAGATATAACTGACATAGATAAAGAGGTGTGTGTGAAGTCATTTGGAGGCAACACTAACCCACTCACATGTGCAGACACACGTCTGCCAAGTCTGAGTAATAACAAGCTTATGTTGGTGTCATTAACTGGGTATCCTCCAGTGCCCACAATATAAACCCTTACTGGGACTCTTGCTCTTCAGATACCAAAGACACATAAATATGCATGATATACAATGAATGTTACAAATGGAAGCCTTTCAGCCTGAACATTTTAGGCATATACAATAATGTACGGTATGGGAAATTAGTATTAAGTTTTACTGCCAGCATACCCATGTACTTGAATTTGTCCACTCCTCACTAACTTTACAGAAGTCAGTGTATAGTAATAACAGATGTAGATGTAATAACAGATGTAAATTCCTCACAGGTGTGAGGGTTGTTTACTGGATGGAAAAATATATACAGTATATGTATATTTTAAGGTCACATAGATATAACTTTTCTTTAGCATTTGTACTGCCTGCTGTTTCATTCTTGACGTGTAGGTGAAGGGAGGTGTTGATCAAGTGCTTAAAGAGGTGGACTGCAGTTTACTTGGATGTGGGGCCAGTTCCACTTGTTGCTGGATGTAGATTACAGATTTTAATATCATTGAGATAGTCTCCCCTTCTTTAAAATCCACCAGTACACCATAAAAACAACCCTACTAATATCATACACCATTCCTAAATGAGATTGCTCCAGCATATCTCAGTGTTGATAGTTGGGTTTTAAAGCTCAAGTGGTGGCATATGATAGCGCATAGTGCGATCTGTTGAAGGGTTGGAGGACTGCTGGCCATCAGAGAAGAGTCTGTCAAGTGGATACATAAGTACCACAACATACATCTCTTCATAAATGACACAGCCCCCTGGCTTCATTGATGGCTTTTTTTGGGGGGGGGATTAAATTTGGCCTAGAATAGGCTTCTGAGACTTGAAGGGTTAGATTTAGCTTTAATAAACCCTGTCTGTACAAGAAGCCTCTACTAAGCTGAATATAATCATGTGGTAGCAGTAAGACGGACCTAAACAAGACGTCACCCAGATTCAGAGGCTACTTGCAATTCAAGGGCCTGAGAACCACCGTAACACAAATCTGCATTTTTGCAGATTTGTGAAATGCGGGTGTGTGAGCAACAACAAATGGAGGAGGTGCGTGCAGCCCTCAATACCGCTGGCGAACCCTCCCCTTACTCCACCGACTCACTCCTCATGGCCGAGACCTTAAGCATCAGCTCTGGTGCCTCTAGTCCCACCCCTGACCAGCCCTCCACCCACAACGACAAGATGAAATTGATGCGTAAGATGCTGAAGAAGAAATTTGCCCAGCCCTACAGCCGGGTAAGCCCATCCAAGGTCGGTGCACGGTTGTTGTTTTGTACCTTCCTCGTCCTTCCTCGGTTCAGAGCCTGGGGTTGTTAGGTGGAATTAGGTGAGGTTATTAACGTGGGTCAGTTCGTACAATATAATTGCAGTGTTAAGGTTAGTGTGTCCTGGCAGTAAAACTTAGTCAAATGTCAGCAGTAGATTCAAGATTAGCAATTCTTTTGCCTTAGGCGATGGTGACGTGAAAGGGAAGGGAAATGTTCCCCCTAGTTAGACCTTATTAGAGTTGCTCACCATCCACTCACTCGATGTAGTGCTGCTCTCAGATGTCTGCCCTTTCCTTTCCTCCATCCTTCTTTCCTTCCAACCTCTTCTGTAATTTTTTCCTTCGTTCTTTCCTCATCCTTCTGCCTACGGGTGACTTTACACTCCCTCTTCCGTCTTTCTTTCCTTCATTCTTTCCTGTTCCTTCTGCCTGTGGGTGATTCTACACTGAGTGACAATCCAAATGGTTTCCTGTACACCAGGAAACCATTTACTACGCTGGGTGTTAACCATATAACCAAATTTTGGCATCTGGTGGTTTAGTGGGTAATTATGGTGCTCCAGTCAGATTGAGCTGGTGAAGGGATGGTTGGAGTTTATTGCTCATGTAATGCCACTCAGGGATGAGTGAGGCTGGTCATTCTCATCTTAAATGTCAGGACCAACTTGCCTAGCCCTGGGCTCCTATGCTTCTCATGGGGCAGCGTAAGATTGGATGATGGATGATGATGAATGAAAAATCATATAGCCCTGCTAGGTGACAGGAGGGCACTATCCCTTCCACCATGGCAGCAACAGCGTGTGTCTCGAACTCACAACTCCCCAGTCCCAAGTCCGACGTGCTACCACTGACCCCCCCCCCCCCCCCCCCCGCTAGTAACATGAATGAATGCCTCCTACCTCATCCTTGCAAGTTCCAAAATATGACAAATTGGATTAGAAGCAAGGAACTAGCTTTCCCCCTCTCCACTTTCTGCCTTGAACTAGGATAAAGATATGGAAACCTATTCACCCTACACTGTATATGCAGCCTGTTCACTCCTCTGACATGAGGGGACAGAGTGCAATACAGACATCCTTACTGGGATCTACTTTTCCTCTGATTTACAGTGTGAATTTCAGAGCTGGTCTCTTGATCTACTCATCCATTGTGTACTTGGGCAACAGGGTAAGGAGGGTGATGATTAATTCTGTGCAAATTTTCAGAGGTGATCGAGAACGTAGTAAAGTTCAGAAGTATCGTGTGGTTAGCCTTGGTATGTTTGCATATATAGTGTATACTGAAAACTGGCTTCTGTCATTGATGGAGATGTTGAATCGCAGCCTTTGCAGTTGTACCAAGGTTCTGCCATTTGGAGTAGAAAATCAAGCAGGAGTGCTATTGTTCCAGAAGTAACACAGTCACACTGCTGGGCTGGAAGTATCTGCACACACGGTGGTGTGCCGTGTCAGTGGTAGGATTTGAATGTGCTGTAATTTTGAAGTTTACATCTTGGGTGGACAGAGTAGTTCCTAGCTTGTAAACTTATAATTGCTGGGAATGGCTGTCAGGTCACACACTGGGCCACATAAAGTAAGATGCTGACTGAGCCAGCAGCCATTTCACCAGTTTCTATGGACACATGCTGTATTTTGAATGCATAATATGACAAATACCATTTGAAATAGTGTGACCAAATATTGTACGGATTACCTTTGCGAAGAGGTGAGGTAGATGAATTGTGCATTGAAATGTGGAAAGGACTGTGAAGCATTGAAGATGATGAAAATACGTGCTTGTAAATTGTCATTGTCACAACATACTGTGCCTAATAGCACACTGAAGCTGCAGTTTAGCTTTGTGAAGGAAAGCCAGCCATCTTACTATATATATGTCATTATGCATATGAATATTCAGTGCCTGATTGGTTCCTGTTGGGAGTAGATTTTCGTTAAGGCAGGCTAAGTGGGTTATGAGGGTAATGTACAATGATTAAGCTAGGTTAACCATTGTTTCACATAGGACAAACTTGCAGTTGAATAGAGTGTAGCATAACCCCAGGCTTCTGATGTAGGAGTGTATGATACAGTACTCGGGGCAAGATGTCAGGTATTTTACATATCTGAAGTTTGCATGAAGTACATTTTGTTAGAACTGAAAGCCTAAATTGGTCTCTTTATGTCCATCAGAAGTTGTCTCTTGGTATTTTAAGATGCTTGGACCATGTGTAGCTTTTCTTGACCTGTTTAACACATTGACCAAGAGGACCTATTTCATTGTTGCCCCCTTCCTTTCTGTTTTTGGTAGTTCTCATTCCCAGTTTGTTGCTAAGTTGGAGATATTTGTCACTTGTTTGCTAAGTTTTTATTTGGATTCATAACTGTTCAGTCTTGAGAAATACTGTATGTGTATTACTTGAAATTGTATTGCCTGCTCCTATCAGAGATACTGAGACTTGCTTTTATAATTCATTGTATTTTTCAGTGTATGAGGGTTTTGTCTTGAGCGAGATGTTATTCATACACTGGTAATATTGCTTCCAAAGAGTTTGTGTCTGCAACTGGCAATAAGTTATATGTGTGTGTGATGATTGGTCAGAGTTGTGTTTCATTAATGTATTAGAATATTTCTCCTTGGGATGTGGTGATGTGTTGCTATACTATATATTGGATTAGCATATACTGTACAGTAGTTTTATTTAAATGTTGGTTCTTATTGGAAGATTATGGATTGCTTGTATGTAGAATCTCTCTCTCTCTCTCTCTCTCAGGGGATGGTCATGGTAGAAAAGTATTAGTTTAATCTCTGGTTGCTTGTGTAATTCCCTCCATGTCTGTCCTTCTTGTCCTCTCCTTTATTATCTCGTACTCACTCCCATACAACAGGGCCTCGTCTCTGCTGTACCCATTACACTGTAAAGTCATTTTGCGAACCCTGTCCTTATGCTATCTCAAAATCACCACTACCACCAAACTTGTACATACCACCAGCAATTACAGTGAGTAGGATCCAGCAAGAAGAAACAGAAAACACAGAAAATAAAACTATCAGTTGAGTGCCCAGCTAAATAAAGTACTGTATGTTTAGCTTCCATTCACCTGTTTAGATTTTTAAAATCGTGGCTACACCTTGATTATCCACACACTAGATTTCTTCCTTTGGATCACTTTCATAACATCTGTAGGGTAGAAATGAACATGTCCTTAACTGCAATCAGCTTTTCTCTGTCCACCAAAATATGCTTCTCGGGCTTGCTTATCCGTACCAGGTTTCTGTGATATAATCCATCATCATTGTATGGGGTGTTTCGGGCTGGGTTGATAACATTATGGTAGTATTAGCTATTATACACAAACACTACAACAATCATACGGCCATTTACCACTCATTGCTTTGTATTGGGCTGATCTTCAGCAGTATAATTTGTAGCTCAGTCAGTGTTGTATTTGAGCTGACACATCCTTGATCCGTCCCTTGGATTTTTAAAATTTTTGTAACCTTTACATTTTGTCCATGTTAAAATTACTCTCACTTGTATCCCTCAGATGTCCATCGCTTACCTACGAAAAAATTACTTTCATCGTATTCTGTTGACCCGCCCCCCTTGTTTTTTCAACACCTAACTACATATCATACATAATATTTTTTCCCCTCAAGTTATCTACCTTTCCCATTTCAAGTGCCCTTTCCTTGATCTCATAGTTTGCCATCCTTGTTGCCATGGGTTAGATAGTGTCTTTTTATATTCAGTGTTGTGCAAGTTATTGTAAAGGTAGTAGCTGCTCTGTAGTGAACTGTAATGGAGTAGATATGATAAGTTAGCATTTATTCTGTCTGGGATGTACAGTGCTTGATAGTTATTTGGTTTACCAAGTCAGGAATGCTCAGATATAGTGTATAATTTCAGTGATTTTTTCCCATACAATTGCTTGATGCCCTTTATGTAGCCAGAAGTCACCATATTCTCATCGTCCTTGGAGCTTTTTGGCACATCATCTTTGTATTAGTTTTTCTGCAAATGACAGGTTGATATTCTGTATGTTGTTTATGTAAAGTGTGTCTATAATAGTAAAGAGATAAATAGAATACCATAATGAAGGAACCAGCCCTATGAGAGCCCTGTTACTTTGAGCTTAATGATCTAGTTAAACTAATTAAAAAAATAAAGGTATAATATGGAATGTAAATCACAGAGTAAAACCAGCTTGAAAGCTTCCCAGGCTGATGAGAATATGTTCCTCTGTTTTGGCCTAGGGATGTGGCAACCCCATTGACCAGCACTTGTGCTGCAAGGAATCTTTTATATTCTTAAAACATTGGGGGATGAAATGCTGCTTATTCCAATTTATACCCCTAAAGAGATCAATACTCTTGCTCCAGATCTCCTCGTGATGCATTTGTGGGAAATTAATTTAGGATGAGAATGAGGATGGTGGTGGTCAGGGTGTTGATAGAGGCACATTGTTTATAGTGTCATTTAAAAACATACCATAATTAGATTATTCACTTGGGCATCAGTTGAAAACACTTTCTTAAATCTGAGTCAGCAGAGTTCACCTCAACACACTTTTCAGTTAATTTGTACTGGATTGTGGCCTTGAAATCGAGAGTAAAGTATTCTACACATGTGCAAGTAGAACGTGGTGCTGCAGGACAAAATGAAGACCTCATCGAGTTAAGTTGGGACTTTCCTAGAGTCCAGAAAACTAATGTGTATGATGAGAAGTTACTGGTATACTTCATAGCACAAGCTGGATTTATTAGCACAGTACTCACATATAATAATAATGTGAAGCGTTATCTTCTGCAATTTAAAACTAGACTGTATATTGCCATCATTATAATCCTACCTAAATCCATTATAAGTAGCTTGGGTAGAATCCAGATGCAATCACAGGTCATTGCAGAAGTTGGAGAACTATCATTAGAGTGCCCAGTTAAAAAGACAGAACATCTACTCACTCATCGCTGAATCTTTCAGAATTCTGGGCTTCACCATATGTGCTGCCTCGTAAGAATTATGTATTCAGTGTCTGTCATCGAATCCCTGAGTTCTTGTTGGATGGTCACGACAAAAATGTCCCCAAACCTCTCTGCTATAGCACACAGACACTTTGGTATACAAATCATGAATCTATATCCAAAATTCAACCTAGCTATGACTTGTGTAAAGAGTGGCCACAACAAAAACATCTCAAAGCCTCTGTTATAACACACTGCCACATATTCTACGTCATCATACCTGAGTGTATAATTCATTGGCTCCATGTCTTGTGTTGCAGGTGCGGACAAAGTACTATTGTGGGGAGTGTCCTGGCTGCCAGACCACCACCCCCTGTGGCAACTGTCTCTATTGCGAGGACATGCCAAAGTTTGGAGGTCCTGGCCGCTACAGACAGGTGGGGAGCTGGTGTCATGATTGTTGGTAGTGTTCTTGTACATGACTTCTTCCTTTCCTTCCAATTTTCACATCTCCTTCATTCCATTCTTCCTTCCTTGATCTTCTTCCATTCCAATCATCCTTCTCTCCATCTCCTTTCCTTCCTTATGTCTCTCACCTCTTTGCTCTCCTCCTCCTTACCTCCTGTTTGCTTTCCTATGTAATCCTCCCCTTTCCCTCCCCCTCCTCCTCCCTTCTTCATGACTTCCCTTCCTTCAGTCTCATCTTCCCTCCCATCTTGTCTCCCTCCTTCTGTTTTGCCAAAGTGTTGAGGAAAATTATATCATGAATTTAGTTTCATTTTAAATAATTGTTTACTCAAGAGGTTCTAAAGAACAGACATGTGAATTTTTATATTTGATTTAACAGGTAATAATTTTTCTAGTAGCCACTGATGAGTAGCCTGGGGAGTGACTGTGTCAACCATGTGCTCTTGGGAGTTACCTGGAGACAGCAAGGTGGTTGTAATACTGCTGCTGATGATGATATAGCAACATTGTATCATGGTTAACACTGTCTCATGTGTGTTGCAGTAAAAGCTAACCCGTTAGTACAGTTATTCATTAATATATATATTTTGCTGTCTCCAGTTGAAGACCTCTTTTACAGAGGGGTTAGACACCTCCATTAATGTTTTCAGTAGGATGACGTCTTTGTTTATTACTGACACCTCCAATAGATGTCATTCAGCTTAGGGAAGAGCCTTTTGCAGTAAAGGGTTTAAATGATAATCAAACAACCACTCACCTGTCTTTATTCAGATAATCACTCATTGTCTGCCTTGTCTTTCAGAAATGTGTGAAGCAGTTGTGTGTGTACCACCCAAGACTACAAGCCCTCAAACTCTCCAATCGCTCTAAATTGACGTATGATGAGCAACACATCAGCCAGGAGACCTTAAACCACTTGGGTAACGCCATTCCTTCTGTGGTGGGGAGTGACGGGCTAGAGCTGGGATGCCGAGACAACCTGGAGGAGCTGGAAAGTCTGGGGGATGAGGTGGAGGACGTGACCGAGGGCGAGGATAGTAATGCCCCACTACATGTGAGTCTGTTGGGGATGTCACTAGGGTTTGTCTATATATCTCTCTGCTTATCTGGCAATGTTTATCTGTCTGTCTGTCTAACTGTCTATTTGTTGTATGATGCTACATCCTGTGAGGGGTTGCCATAGCAGGGATTTGTGTCCATGTCTTATAATGGCCCCATGTAACCCTGCCTTTGAATGAACACATTTAGGTAATTAAATTGGGATAGCAGCTGATGCTTTTTTTACCTGTGAAAAATTGCATGAGCCATAAGGATTAAAAACTGTAATGAAAAAGGAAAACACACTTACCAGTCCTGGAAGTAGGCATCTAGAGGGACTGTATGAGCGTTTGTAGTTAGGATTTGTGATACGTGTATGTGCCTGGCATTTTAGTATGTGAGGCTAGAGGGATAGTGTGTGGATTTGTGAGCAAGGCAGTTGCCAAAATATTTATGGTAGTCTTTAATGAGGTGCAGCATTGTTGATGTAGACTTACCACACAAACAATTCCTGCTATGTGTTAGGTTTTATTTGTCAGTATGGTGGTAGGTGGGGGCATTCACCATCCATTCACTCACTGTAGTGTTGCTCCCGGGTGACTGCCCTTTCCACTCTTCCTTCCATCTTTCCTTCCTTCCTCTTCTGTTTTTCTTTCCTTCATTCTTTCCTCTGTCTGTGGGGTGACTCTGCTTTGAGTGGTAAGCCATGTGGTTTCCTGCACAACAGGAAACCATTTACTACATTGGGCGGTAACCATATAACCAAATTATGGCGCCTGGTGGCTTAGTGGGTAATTAACCCTCTCCTTACTGGAAGACGCAGGCTGCGTCCAACAGCGGGCAAGTACTCAGGATGTGGGCTGGCTTGGCCTTGGGAGAACCCCCCCCCATGTTTCTGTGCTTGCAGTACTTAAACATTTTATCCTTACACCCTTAGCTTTGCTTCTGTCTGTGTGGTTTTTTTTTCCTCGTAATCTCAAATAGTTGTACTTGCTTATGGTGTTGACAAAAACGTTTGGCAAATATAAACTATGCAAAAAAATTCTAAAGAAAAAAATCAAGGGGCGATTTTGTTCAGCGCAGCTTGCATCCTCCATTAACGAGCGGGTGAGATTAGGCTCAGTGCAGCTTGTGTCCTGTAGTAACGAGCAGGTGACTTTTGCACTGCTACACTAAGTATCAAAAGGTTTAAGGTGCTCCAATTGGACTGAGCCTGTGTAGGTTTATATCAAAGGGGTGGTTGGTGTTTATTGCTCATGTAATGCCACTCAGGGATGAGTGAGGCTGGTCACTCTCATCTTAAATGTCAGAATTAGCTTGCCTAGTCTTGGGCTCCTGTGTTCCTCATGGGGCAACAAAGGATTAGATGATGATGATGATGGATTTATGAAGCAGAATGAAAATTAGCTTCATAGAGCCAGTATATGAGACATGAATGAGGTGTGGCCTATTTCACTGAACATGCTGCTTGATATTTCCACTTTTGTGCTTTTTTTTTTTTTCCTTGGTTTTGGATCCTACCATATGCCATCTCTGAGGTGGGATGTTGGGATGTTCAGCTTTTTTGCTCTCTTCTTTTGTTTTTGAATCCAATCTCATCCCACCTCCATGCTGGGATAGTGAAGTAGGGTTGGATTATTGACTGACCAGGATAGTTTTGGGCAAACAAGCAGTCATTTCCTCTATTACAGAACTACAGACACCCTAAATGGAAATTTTCTCACTTTTACCCCATGCCACTAATGCTGTGTCTCATTTCAGGTTCAGACTGCTATGGAGGAACTGCGAGCGATAAAATCAGAACCAGCAATAAAACTGGAAACAGCCCTGTCTCCCTCTACCATACTGCCACCTTCCATGATCCCCTCCACCATTATTCCCTCTTCCACTTGCATACCTTCTGTGATTCCTTCTCCTGGTCTGCCATCGGCTCCTCTTCCTCCCATCCCCATTCCCATCACTCGTGCTGAAGCCGTGCCCACCCCTGTTGATTCCGTTGGCCCGCCCCCATCACCAAAACCCCCTGGTGCCCAACAAGACCAGCCCATTGAAGTCATACCCATTTGTGATGATAGTGATAGTGTTAGTCCTAGTAATGAAAACAGTACAATCTCCTCCACCAAAACAACAACAATGGTCACCACCACCACCACCACCATCACCACAACCGTTACCACCAGTGCCATCCCACCCACCACCCTATCTACCACCGCAACTGCCCCTATGATCCACACCCCAGCACCCTCACACTCAACTGCGCCTGCCCATGTACCTGCTCCTCAGAGTCCGGTACCCGCTCAGACCCCCACCTCTTGCGAGTCACCGATCCGTACTTTATCACCTGCTTCTCAGCCACAGACTTCAGCCCACATACCCACACCCTCATCCCCTGTGCCCACTTTTGTACCCACCCACATACCCAGATCCTCTTCCCCTGTCCCTACCCACATACCCACACCCTCATCCCCTGTCCATACCCACATGCCCACACCCTCATCTCCTGTGCCTACTCAGGTACCCATATCGTCTCCTGTTCCCACCCACATACCCACCTCCTCGTCCCCTCTTCCTACCCAAATACCAGCCCCTTCATCCCCGGCTAATTGCCAAATACCCACATCCTCATCCCCTGTCCAAGCCACCCCTCTGCCTGCACCTATGTCACCTGTAGCCATTCACATACCCACACCGTCAGTCCCTGTTTCCTCACACTTCCCCACCTCTTCCTCCTCTGGACCCACCCACATGCCCACTTCCTCGTCTCCTGTGCCAAGCTACCTACCCACACCCACATCCCCTGTATCCACCCACATATCCACACCACATTCACCCCCTGTCATCCACATAGCCACACCTTCTCCAGCCTTTGCCCACATACCTACCACTGAAACACCCTCTCCTGCCCACATACCCATAAGTGAATCACCCATGCCCACCAACATACCTACCACTCAAGCACCCACTTCCATGCACATACCCACCACTGAATCACCCACTCCTGCCCACCTGCCCACACCCACTCCATCACCCACCTCTGACCCCACACTCACACCTGCTGCTAATGAAGTGGAGGAGGTAAATGATGCTGAGCCGGAAAATGATGATGACGACGATGGGGACGATTATGATGACAAGGAAGACTACGCCGCTCTTATGTCAGATGCCTCTGATATTCCTTCCCCACCTTCCACCCCCTCGCCCCGTCCTAAGACACGCGGCAGGGGGAATATTAAAGGCCGTGGACGGGGCCGAGGGAAGGAGCCAGACAACTCGGTGGAGACCCGGCGGAAGAAGGCCATGAGACGGGGCAGCCGGAGGAGAAAGACTCGCTTCAACCTGGAACCTGATGACAACTCTGGTGGGTGGATGTTGTTGTTCCCAGCCAGGCATGATGCCAAACCTTAGGCCCATACTCTTTGTCAGCTAAGAAGGCATCTTTCCTAGCACCTCTTTGTTGCCAGGTTATTACTAAGTTTGGTGCATTTTTATTATATTGTAGTTTGTACAGTCTTGGACACCAAGAGAGGTATACTGTGGTGTAATAAGCAAAATAATCTTCAAAGGAAAATGTGTTTGAAACCTCCAAACCCGACAGGAACATGGGTCTTTATGCTAGTGAGCCATGTTAACTTGACAGTATCATAGTACGACTGGTTGCAGTAGTGTGGCACAAAGTTCCAAAGTAAGACCCTGCACAGTAGCATAAAATTACTGTATTTATGAAATCATTGTTAAAGCTGCTTTCAAGGATGGAAAGGACAACTCTTAGGTGACGAGGCAATAATTTTGGAAGATATATACGGATAATGAGAGAGATGTCAGCAGAGTTGCTGTGAAAAAGAAGTTCCGTTTCGTTTTTCGTTTTTGAAGGCTCCGACATGCTTGCATGCGTCGGCCTTGGTCACCAAATGGCGGCTCTCCATGCTGCTCGATCTATGGCAGCCTCCCTGTTCAATCCCTTAACCTTGAGGTCACACTTAATGACCTCGTCCCATGTCTTTCTCGGTCTACCCCTCACAGCCCCTCCCCTAATATTAACACTTCTTACCTTCTTTCTGCACCCAATTATCATTCCCCATCCTCTCCACATATCTAAACCACCTCAGCCTACCTTTCCTTATCACAGCACCAATACACTCCAGTCCCATCCTACCTCTCAGCTCATTGATCGTAAACCCAGCCCCCCCCCCGCAGGCCTTGGTGGAATACATTTTATTGATATTCTGTTAATTTTTGCCTTCCAGTTTCATCTGTTGCCA
>JAGKTI010005581.1:0-19166 GCA_018397915.1 Birgus latro | reverse complement strand
TAGCAATTAGCAGTCAGTAAGTACTGTAGTGTGTCAGAAATGGTGATGATAGGAAGGTGTTTTCTAGATTCTGAAGATGCTTAAGAATAATAAAAGGAATTAATGGAAATAAAATACTGTTTTCCCAGATTTTGAAGAGATGCTTAAGGAATACGAAGCTGATACAGATAATGAGACAAAGCCCAGAGACACTGCAAAGAACATCCAGCCGTCAAGCACCCAATCCGAGCGATTACCAGCAGACCAGCAGGGAGGCCAGGCAACCCGAGCCAACAGCACCAGAGGGGGCAGGGGGGCAGGGCGAGGTACACGGATCCATCCCACCCCTGCCAGGATGGTTAGCCGGTCACAGAACACAGACCCTGATCCAGACATTTTTGAATTCCGTGAAGCCCAGGATCTACGGAGGGATGTGCTTGAGGTGAGACGAGAGGGAGCTGGGTTGAGGAGAGAAGGAGTGCTGACAAGAAGAGACAGTATGGAGTCAAGGAGATTGGGGGTTGAAACAAAAATGCTGGGAAGTGAGACAAGAAAAAGTGTGGAACCAAGAATAGAGGGAGCTGAGATGAAAAAAGCAGGGTCCGAAATAAGAGTAGAAAGTGTTGAACCTAGAAAACTGCCAGAAATTGAAATGAGGATGGAGGGGGTGGAGGAGAGACGCATAGGTGTAGAGACGAGAAGAGGTGTGGAGACAAGGAGAGGGGTGGAGATGAGGCGAGAGGCACAGGAAGGGATGAGTTTAAAGCATAATGGGCCTTATGCTGGTTTCCCTGAGGAGGACCTAAGTCAGGGTGGCCGAGATGTTAATGAAAATGTGGGTGGAATCAGTGAGGCGGCTTCAGCATAGCACCTGCCCATGAGTCTGCCTTCACACCCATGCACAGCTGCACATGCGCCTTTATATCAACCCTCACACTCCCTCGCACACCAACCCTCTTCTCACATGCCAAATTTACACACGAACTTGCCTTGTCCCTCCACAGACATACATATACCCTCACACATGCCAGGTATACACACAGACTTGCCTTGCCCCACTGCCACACACCTTCACGTACCCTCCTGCCCACCTGAAATCTCCCAGTCCCTTGACCTTCCCCCAGATCTACCCCACCTCTCACATCCGTCCCCACACCCACACACCCCTACAGATCCACACCTGCACTCCAGTACAACATTCACTTGCCACATGTGAGTGCTCTAGGTCTTGCATATGTACAGTACAGACAGGATATATCTATATATATGCATAAAGATATATATATAAAAATATATATATATGTTCAGTGTGTTATAGGTTAAGTCTTTGTTTTCTTTGTTATGTTTGTTACAAGGCTTACATTTTTTGAAAGACGTTGATATTACAGCTTTTGATGACCTTTGCTTAGTCTTTGAGTTGCTCACCGATACTGTTATGTTGTGTCTACTGTGGCTTGCTTTATCCAACATGTCCCCAGTGCATTAGGTGGCTGTACCTTTGGATAAATCGGGTCACAACACAGCCTATACTCAGACCTCTTAAGTTCCTTTAGCTTGTAAAAAGGACAAGTTAGCCTCCCAAGACAGAGGTGGAGTATTTAACATGTAGCCTGATTAAAGGTGTAGAGTAGTTTAGATTCTCCCAAGTCAAACGAGAAGTGTATGGCTGGTGAGGGACTGCACAGCCACAGTGATGTGTTGAACTCTACTCATTTCACTTTAACTTGGTCTAAAATTGCCTTCTCTCCATCTTGAATGCAGAGTTGTAACAGTAGAGTAACACTAGAATATGATGCTAGTCATGAAGAAGTGCCGTGGAATGGATGTAGAGCTGTAGTATTTTTTTTCTGCCACTGAGGTAAGCAAAATAAGCTGCAAACAAAGAAAATCTAGGCCAAGTTATGGTGAAAAGTGTATGATCAGGTGTGTTGGAACTGTTAAAATCGGTGGTACATTTCTGGCCTCTTGATATTCCTGCAGTTCCACAGTTCCGAGAAAACCAGGGAGCACGAAGATTTGTTTGTGAAGCAATGGCATCTTGTTGATGCTTCTGTTCTGACTTGGCTTCCGTGGAAAATGGAGATAAAGTGACCTGCAGCATCCTTGTTCCATTCTTGTAGACATGGTTTAGCAGTACCTTAGAAAATGGAGCACCTGGGAATATTGTGTGTGTTGCGACAATGGTATTTTGTCGTCTTTAGTCACGGTTCAACAGTTCCATAGAAAAATGGAGACATTAAGATTAGACTAGAAGTGTGTTATAAGACAACATATTTTTTGGTCTTGGAATCTCATGTGTGCAAACCACAAAAATGTTCGTTAAGTGCCATTTCTGGTTCCCCTACTGGACAGATATATCATAAGAAAGCATACTAATATAATAGAGTTCCCGCATATATTCCTTTATTTTTTTGGAGAAAGTACAAAGTCATAAGTGTGGTGGGGGATTTTTTCCCCTCCCCCCCTGCCTGTAGTGCCACTAGGACAGTCTCACCCAGTGTGCAGTCTCGACACCACCCAGCGCTGCATGCAGTGTGAGGGGAAGTACGAGACTGAGAATTATTTACATGGGATGAGTGAGTGTGTGATGTGACGAGAGGTCCATGTGTTCAATATTATATGGGTTAAGTTAGAGAGAGAAGCAAGGACATGCTGTGTTCTCTCACGTGTTCAATATTTTATGTGTTGCATTATAGTGAGAATCTTTAATAGTAATAATAATGGGTTGCGTTACAGTGAGAATCTTTAACATTACAGTATATAAATATATATCCCTCATTTCTTCTCTTTATTTTGTTCTCGTCCAATGCAATGGTGTACTCGCTTTAAAACAAGAGTTTGTTGAATAATGTTTAGCCAGTTTAAGAGCTTTCTAATGTACATACACCCCCAGTCCCTCGCTCTTAGGTAAGACTTCTGCATCTGTGTGTTAGCTTGGAGGCAGTATATTATATAGCCATATTGTACCGATATTTTGTTAATGAGAAGCTGCAAAGAAATTTCTCCATGTTTGGTGTTCCTATATTGTTCTTAGTTACTAGCGCCTAGAGTTATATATTGAGAGCAGCAGTTTTTGGCCATATATGGTAGCTAGATATATCTGCATAGGAACTTGTGGTGTGAATGGAAACATGACACTTAACCCTTCCACTCCATTGGCATATTTTAAATTTTATTCTTGTTACCTCCAGATGATTTTACTGTTGACAGGGTTTATGAAGGCTACATCTGTCCTCTTCTGTTGAAATGGCCTCTCCTGAGCAAAATTAAACTGTCTGGGGACGATAAGAGCTTAATTGAAGATAGATCACTGAACCGAAGGGGTTAATGCTTTCACCTTTGCCTCTATGGTTCCCTTATCTGTTCATTGTTCAATAGTTTTCTGTCTTGACCCGTGTCAGTACAGTGACATCTGTATTTTATTCTTGCTACCTCCAGATAGTTTTATTCAGGTGAGGAGTACACTCAAGGAAAGTTCTGTGTCATACACTCACACATTAGTTTGAGCCTCAAATTTTGAGACGAGCTAGCAAAGCAGTTACCAGGCACTCACATATCTGGTAAATGTGTCTGTATTAGGGGTGAGGTTATGGGAGGAGGAGGGTTAGAGGAGCTGGTGACTTCTACACCTCATTCTACCACCTGTTGTTCGTGGTAGGAGAAGGGGTAGAAGCAATCAGCTCCTCTAACCCTCCTCCTTCCATAACTTCACTCCTCACTCACAGACACATGCAAGATGGGCAAATGTCTGGTTTCTGCTCTGCTGACAAGAAACCATTTACAATGCTGGGTGGAAACCATGTAACCAAATAATGAGTCAGTGTGGAGTCACCTACAGTGCCCCTGATAACTTGGTCAAGAGGAACAGATGTGGTGTCCATCCAGGAACAATATCTCCACATCACTGCTGCACCTTGCTGTGGCAAGGCACTGTCTACAGCAAGATGTTGGTTCACTGCACGGAATGGCCCTGCAGGGGCAGTTGCTTGCCTGTGCTTGAAGGGTCTGCTCAGCCAGACAGACCAAGGTTACTGAAGAGCAACAACCCTTCCTCCTTCCATCCTCAACTCTCTCTCTCTCTCTCTCACCTCCCATGGTAAAGGAGTTAATGAAGGCTAAATATATTTTGTCCAGTTCAAAACATTTTCCCTGAAGCTTAATAAAAGTGTCTGGAGGCAGCAAGGATAAAATATAAAAAGGTGTCAGTGTAGTGAAGGGGTTACACAAGTCATGTAAAAATCATCAAAGCATTATGCAACTTTATCCCATTGAAATTGTGATGTTAACAAACCTTTGACTCTCGGATCCAAGTGACGGTGACGGAAACTGAGAGTTGATGAAGCATGAACTAGTTGATGCTCCTTCTGATTCATTACTTGTATGACTGTCTTATTCTCGAGTTTCGGTTTTCCTTTCCCTTCATTCTGTCCACATTCTTAGTGATATTCTCATTTTCTTATGTCTATGTTCCACTACTCCTTGCTTTCTTCACACATTATTATTTATTGATTGATTCATTTTCTTATAAATACTGCACTCTCTTCTGTCTTCACTCTCAGTTATGTCTTCATATGTCTTGCATTATAAAAGTATCCTACATTATTATTACACATTTCCACTCACTGTTGTAGCTCTTCTTATCTATTTCAATTTTTCTGTTATCCTCTTCATCACTCCCTTCTTGTTTTTCCTCATTACCTTGTTGTTCTCCATTACATATGCAGTAAGTCCATGTTATAAGCCATGTAGTCCACTGCAAATTTTATGAATCATTGAAACATGTTCCACTGCTACCTGGAGAACTGATCTAGTTCCCCAGATTCATAATACCAGCTGTATGGAAAAAGCTATATTTGAACAACATCCGTGATTAACAATGAGGCTGCCTGTATTGTTGGTAAGTAGTACAAGTGACTATATTTTGTGTTTCACTCTCATATGGTTTTCTGAGCCATTCTGTTCAGTTCCCTTTTGCATTTCTTTTACATCCCTTTTCTGCTTGCCTATTTCTTACAGTCCTGTTCTGAGCATGTCTGCTCAATTTCCTGCTGCAGTGGTTAAAATGTCCCAGTCAAAGTGACAGATTTGACCACTAACAGGTGACTGGTCATCTACCCTTAAATGTACCAGACTATGGTAGCCAAGCCCTAAGCCACCACACCTTACCAGGGATAAGAAGGTATTGGCTGTTATCATTTGTATTACAATGTTCCTTTTATGCGGCCTCTCATTCATTCACTTTCTCTTCTCTTGCAGTTCTATTTAAAGCCATTCTGTTTCTCTCTCTCTCTCTCTCTCTCTCTCTCTCTCTCTCTCTCTCTCTTTTTTTTTTTAATACTATACCGGCTCCCTTTTTTATATTCTTCATCTCTTCACTTCTCTTGCCATTCCCCCCCCCCTTCTTGTCTTCATTTCTTTTCCACATCTCCCATCTTCTCCTCCCATTTACTTCTCTTGCAGTTAGGGTGAGGAGACTATAGCACCAGTCAAGCAGGGCAGTACTCCCAAGGAGGATGGAAAGCTGATGACAGGGAGAGCTGGAGCTCCTGTTTCATCAGCCCTCAGGACTTGTTCCTGACCATCCTCCTTTGCTGAATTTTTTCAGTGTCTCAGTTACACAGAGAGTAGACCAGCATGCTCTCCAATACAAGTTTCTCTAACTGTCAACACCAAACTACATACACGCTACACACTACACTTCCTTTTCAAAATTTCTTCAAAATGGCGCACAAAAATCATGACTCGGAGTCCCCAGGGGGGGGGACCATAAATGCCCCCACCATCCGCCCCTCTCCCGGTGACGACTCAAAGAGCTGCCTGGAACCACTGTCTGACTCACTCCTTCTTCATTTCTGTAACATTCGCGGCCTTTCCTCTAACTTTCACGCTGTCGAGCACCACCTCTTCTCTAAACCTCACCTTCTCTTTCTCACTGAGATTCAGCTGTCTGAGGCAACTGACAGCAAACCCTTTTCTGTATCCTCCTACTTTCTCTATTCTCGTTTCAAAGCTAAAGGTGGCTGTTGCGTATATGTACGCAACGATCTATCTTGCTCTCGTGTTCCTGAACTTGATTCTTCTGAATTCTCTACTCTCTGGCTTCGGCTTTCCTGTCATTCTCTGACTAAATATATCTGTGCTGTTTACTTATCTCCTAATTCTACTGACTATCAAAAATTCTTTGACTATCTCACTTCTACGATGGAACACATTCTATCCATTTCTCCTTTCTCTGAAATCTCCATTCTAGGAGATTTCAATGTTCACCACCACCTTTGGCTCTCCTCTCCTTTCACTGATCTGCCTGGTGAACAAGCCTACATCTTTTCTATTCTTAATGACCTAGAGCAGCTTGTACAGCACCCTACCCGTATCCCTGACCGCCTTGGAGAGAGTTCCAACATACTTGACCTTTTCCTAACAACTAATCCTTCTGCTTACACTGTTCATCTTTTCTCTCCGTTGGGCTCCTCCGATCATAATCTTATTACCTTAACATGTCCAATCGCTCCAGTACGGCCTGTGGACCCTCCAAAGAAACGCCGCCAGTGGCACTTTGGAGCTGCAGATTGGGAGGCCCTCAGGCAGTACTTCTTTGATTTTCCATGGAATGATTATTGCTTCCATGGCTGGGAGCCATCTGAGTGTGCCTTGCGCGTTATGGAGGTTATTCTCTCAGGCATGGAAGCATACATTCCTTTCTCATATCCTCTGGCTAATGCAAGAAAGCCTTGGTTTAATCACGCTTGTTCTAATGCTGTCCGCAACAAGGACAGGGCCTATAAGAGGTACCGGAGCCAACCCACCCCTGAATCACACCTTTTATATATTTCTGCCCGGAATCGTGCTAAGTCTGTTCTTCGCTCTGCTAAAAACAATTTTATCCGTGCTAAATGTTCCCAACTCTCCAACTCGAACTCTTCTCGCTCCTTCTGGCACCTTGCCAAAAACCTTTCTAACAACTTTACCTCATCATCCTTCCCTCCTCTTTTCTACTCTGATGGCTCTGTAGCTATTTCTTCTACTGATAAAGCAGATCTCTTTGCTCAGACTTTCTCCTCCAATTCCACCTTAGACGATTCCGGTGCTATTCCTCCATCACTTCCCCCCTCTGACTTCCTATTGTCTGACATTAAAATTTCTTCAGCTGATGTGTTCTCTGCCATTACTGGCCTCAATACTAAAAAGGCATACGGTCCTGATGGAGTCCCTCCTGTTGTCCTCAAAAACTGTGCTTCTGTGCTTACACCCTGCCTAGGTAAACTCTTTCGCCTTTGTCTCTCAACTTGTACCTTTCCTTCTTGCTGGAAGTTTGCTCTCATTCAGCCAGTCCCAAAGAAGGGTGACCATTCCCAACCCTCTAACTATCGTCCAATTGCTTTAACATCCTGCGTATCAAAAGTTTTCGAGTCAATTCTTAACAGAAAAATTTTAAAGCACCTTTCCTGTCACAACCTTCTTTCTGATCGTCAGTATGGGTTCCGTCAGGGACGCTTCACTGGCGATCTTCTCACCTACCTTTCAGACTCTTGGTCATCCTCCTTTCGGAACTTTGGCGAAAGCTTTGTCATTGCACTTGACATCTCAAAGGCTTTCGATCGAGTCTGGCATAAATCTTTAATTTCCAAACTGCCCTCCTACGGTTTCTATCCTTCTATCTGTGCCTTCATCTCTAGCTTCCTTTCTGGTCATTCTATAGCCGCTGTTGTAGACGGCCATCATTCCTCTCCTAGACCTATCAACAGTGGTGTTCCTCAGGGTTCTGTCCTATCACCTACTCTCTTCCTTTTATTCATCAATGACCTTCTAAGCTGTACATCTAACCCTATCCACTCATATGCTGATGATTCCACCCTTCACCTTTCCATTCGGTTCCTGCAACGTCCATCTCAGCAGTTACTTCAACAAAAAAGGGATGAGGCTATGGCACACCTAATGTCTGATTTGGCTCGTATCTCTGATTGGGGTAAAAATAATCTTGTTATTTTCAATGCATCAAAAACTCAGTTCTTACACATATCAACCCGACAAAATCTTCCTCAGGATTACCCACTAATGTTTAATAATGAACAGTTATGTCCTGCATCATCCTTGAACATGCTTGGGGTTTCATTCTCTCAGGATTTGTCTTGGAAAGAACATAATACATCACCTGTGAAATCTGCTTCCAAGAGATTAGGAGTGCTAAGCCGATTCCGTACTTTCTTTACCCCTGCACAGTTGTTGACCTTGTACACGGGTTTTAATCGCCCGTGTATGGAGTACAACTCTCATGTGTGGGGAGGCTCCCCACATGCAGCTCTTCTCAATAGGGTGGAGTCAAAGGCTTTTCGTCTCATTAACTCTCCTCCTCTTACTGATTCCCTTCAACCATTGTCTCTTCGCCGCACTGTTGCATCTTTATCTCTCTTCTATCGCTACTTCAATGGTCACTGTTCCTCTGAACTGTCTGCTTGCATCCCTCCACCTCTACGACGGGCACGTAGTACCCGTCTAGCAACAAACTCATCCCTTTTCTGTCCAACTCTCTAATGCAAGAGTTAACCGTTACTCCCAGTCCTTCATTTATGCAACTGGTCAACTCTGGAACTGTCTTCCTCTGTCTGTATTTCCTACTTCCTATGATCTCCAGTCTTTCAAACGCAGTGTGTCCAGGCATCTCGAATTGAACGGATCTTGAATTTGGCTCTCTTTTGTACTGTTTTTGCTTTTTCTTGGAAGGAACAGTATGCAGGCCTGTGGCCTTTGGTTCCTTCTTCCTTGCATTAAAAAAGAAAAAAAAAAAAACTTCGGAGTCTTTCTCTTCTGTTCCCTCCTACAGTCCTTCACATTTTTTTCTCTACTAGCTCCTAAAAACTCTTCTGTTGAGTTCTTTCCTGAAATCACCTATTTTCCTACACTTCACATCTAGTTCTTAAAAATCTTTCAGTTCATTTCTGCCGTGCAGCCCATTTTATATTCTTTCCCTTCTCTTCTAGTTCTTAAAAAGCTTTTCTGTTCATCTCCACAGATGCAAATATACGAATCCCCAGTGAAAAGATGGCAGACACTTTATTTTTGTGGAAAAGCTACATTTCTGAGACAGAGTGGAGGAGAAACAACCAAGGGTCTTGCACAGAATAGAGGCAGCAGCAGTAGGAAAGGAGGAAGAGATTTATGCCAAGGTCAGGGTCTGTTTTTCAATCTGAGGAAGTAGTTTTCTATTTTATTCTTCCTATTTGTATGATTTTACTAGACCATGGAGAGACCTCTGGTGATAAAGGATTGAAGGGGCTCCTAAAGGATGAATCTAAATCCTCCAGCCTGAAATGTCATAAGTCTGAGGGTAGCAAGAATATACTACACACCATTTCATCAAACCAGAGTGCTGAGCCTACATGGTTTTGGTCACTGGAGTCAATAAGCATTTAGGTCTCGATCCAGTGACACAATCATTTTGCAGACAGGGCATGATCTGACTGTACTTAGATATATTAATTATATTACTGTACTTTATCAGGTTATAGGTCTCACTTGGATGACTAGCAGATTTGAGACATGAGACATGCAAGGTACATTTTAACCATGGTTGATTTATAAAAAGGTATTGGTAAAAGGTAAAGTAGATGCACTGTATGATCAGGCTTTCAAATAACTGCACAGGTGGAATGCTTGTTATTTTGAAGTTCAGTATTCAAAGTCAGAGTTGCAAATGCATGCAGCTGATTAATGTACAGTTTACTGTGCTGCACTGTAATAAGTTCATTTTGGTACAGCTAATGACATGTTAATTATCACAATAAATATAGAATGTAAAAGTACTATATTGTATGTTGTATTTGTTGTCAAAATATATTTTCAGTGTTACTCAAAGAAGGAAACTTGGAGAGAAATACAGTCATTGATTATGGTCTGAATCTGGGTTGGATATTTTACACATTGCAACTGGACTGAACTTTTTCACAAGTTAATATTACTTCTTTCTCAGTTTAAAGTAATAAGTCTTCCAGTCAATATTTTTCATTCAGCTTGTTAAACCAACTTTCCCAAGAGGACTACAGTATTTATTGCCTGTACTTGTTGCATCTCAGCCTTCCACCCACAACAGGACCTACTGCTGTATTATAAAGCACCTCCTCTGACAACTTCCTGTCCTACAGTCTTGCATAAATATTTTATATCTGTTCATGCACTCTGAGAGGTAAGGGGTGGAGTGGAGTGGTACATGAATGATGGTGGTGTTTGTTGGAGGAAAGGCAGACTAATAGTGTTAGACAGGGTGACACAGAGGCCATTTCTTTGTGAGGGTGATGTAAGTTGAAAGGGGGCTGTCTGATGGTGAAAGATAGGGTGGCATAGAGCCAATCTGTTTGTGGCCACACCGTCTGGGATTTAGGTGTCTGGCTATAGATACTGATAGACTGAGAGCAGCATCACCTGGGTGACCCTTATGAGTAGCAACCATATCATGTGTGCGTGGCAGATGAGCAGCTGGGCACCAAAGGAACACTGCCAGTTTATTCTTGCTGCTTCCAGATCACAATTTTTAACTCTGACAAGAATGTCCAAACTGGAGAGGTTAAAGATAGTCCTAATAAACTCGTTAACTGCTAGGGCTGAATAACATTGTTTGGTGGTAGCCAATTAAGTAAGATGTCTCTGTAGTGATGATGTTCAAGATTAACACCTTACCAGATTTTTACATAATGGGAAGCTGTACCATATCTTGCTTATGGAAGGTGAACAGAATACTGGGATGTTTACAATGATTTTTCCTCTAGATATGCACCTCTGGAAGTTTCAGGAAATAATCTGAAATAGGAAGTGGCGGGTCTCTGATAGGGTGTGGGAAAATCCAATCCTTAATTAGTAACTTAACAACTTTAGGTTCAGTCTTATAAGAGGAGCACCATCTGAGGTCAATGCAAGGTGGAATAGTTTAATTGTGTAGAAAAATCAGTCGTGCACCGCGCCACCACATATCACAACTCACGCGGCACTGACAGGGTATAGTGTAGGTTTTTGTTGTGACCCAACCAGACAGAATTATTTTGAAAGCGTGACTGGGTATTTGGCAGCACTGCGGAATGGGTAAATCTGAGACATGGAAAAGAAAACTGTAGTATATGTACTGTGTATACCTGGTATTACTGGGTATTTGGCAGCACTGTGGAATATATAAATGTAAGACATGGGAATGATTATCGTATATGTATGCATCCGGTATTATTCTTTTGTTATGAAAGAAAAAGATATGTTTATTCTTTTTCAGTTTAACTCACTAACATAAACAAAATCAGAAAATTCAATTTACTCTTCAGTATGTCAGTATACTGTGGATTGTACCAGCATATGTATGGTAACACTGAGTAACTTTATGGCTTATTGCGTAGATCCTGCCTTTTATTAACCCGCTGAGCCAGTTGACGTCCTATTTAGTTCAGTTCTTACTACAGTATTACCAGATTATTTTATTTGACTTAGGAAAAGCATTTCATAATGAAAGGGTTTATCAAGGCTGTATCTCATCCCTTCAAAGTCAAGAAAATCTACCTTAATCCAATTAAACGTTATGAGATACATGAAAAATGAAGAAAAAATTAAAGACATCCCTGGGCCCAATGAGTTAAAAATGTAAAAAACACAGTACAATCTCCCAAATCTGAAGATCTGATTTCCAAAAACCTCAGTTTTCCGCTCTTTCACACTCTCTTCATGTAATAAGAGGGTGCTGATATCTGTCCTCACACAATCAATGCATTTTTAAAGTTTATTCATGGACAAGCATAACAACAGATGATACATTATTAAGACATGGTACTTCATTGCATTTACGGTTCATGGCACTATAGGCTATTTTTTTAACGTGATTTTTCTCCTATTTCAAGATGATTCTGCCTTCAAAAATATTCACATTTCCATAAAGCCTTTGGACCAAGCACTTCAGATATCAGACTTTGTACTGGATTTAGTACACAGGATTTCAGATCCCACAACTGCAGCAAAAAGTATATCCCCAGTGGCTTATTTCACAGTAAGTTCAGATGGGAAGGATTCAGTGTTGTATGATAATTTACTATGATATTTGTGTAACTCAGCATGATATTTGCACAATGGCAATGATGATGATGATGATGATGATGATGATGATGACAATGATGATAATGATGATGGTGGTGATGATGATTTGCATTGTAAGGAGACAGAAAGCATATTACTATTTCCTACACAGAGGTGAATATGCCATGATGGGCAGAGGAAGTGTCATTAAGAGGTGAATATGAGAAGACGGTAACATGTCCTCACCTTTTAAAGCCTGTATTCTCGTCAGATCTGGCACCTCTCCCTTACCACTTTATTTCTGCAAAGGACACAGTATTATTCCTGTTTATTTTATAAACTATTTCAACACTAAAAAGGAATAAATAGCATGCTAGATAATGTCAAGGGATAATAAGCAAATTAAATGGTTAAGGGCATGGTGCCAGGAAACTGCCTAACCTCAAGAGAATATGAAGTTTTGTATTCCATGTAGGATAGGAGGCTTCCTAATGCCACTTCCATAGTGATGCATTTTTGCTTATTGCACCTGAACATTCTTTTTTTTGGTGCCGATTATATCATTTTAATATCATCATAGTTTGTATCAATAGCATGCAAAATAAAATTGATGAGATGCAAATACCAGAATCAGTTGCTATGGAAGAGGTGTTAGGAGATCTCCAACAGCCACTTAGAAAATGATCCTTAGTCACAGGAATAAATTGCTGAGGAAGAGGTGCTAGATCTCCAGCGGCCACTTAGAAAACAAGCCTTAGTCACAAATCTGTTCTGAGTAGCTGTGTTGTGTGCTGAATTTGAGGTAGATGAGTGATTCACAGCTGTGGACAAGGATCCTTTCACACATCTAAGGTTTCATACTAATTACGGCAGGCAACAAGCCATTTGAATATTAATGGTTAGTTTAGCATTATTAGGTTTGGACAGTTTTTTAGAGTGTGACGGAATTGTTGGCCACAGCTCCACCATAATTCCCAAACTTGTTGCTGTGATTTTTTTGGTGTGACAAGGCAAACATGCCTTTGAATTAACATTGCAACATTATTACAGTATTTCAAGCCAATTTCTTGCAATAGTCTTTCTAACCAAACTTTTTGATACAAGGATCATGTTGGGTTAAAATAGAGTATAAAAACAAGAATTGTGATAAACTATTATGCATGAACGTAAATGTTTTATCATGCCACACCTAACTTTTAAAAAACAAGACTATTTTTTCCTCTGTATTTTGGCTATTGATAATGAAAAAAATTCTTGTATCCAGTAGGCATACAGAGAAATAGTTTTAGTGCTGTAGACTTCAGATTCAACAGTGATTAGGAAAGTTATGATAAAAATCTCGAAGTTACTTGCCAGTTTAAAGCAGTGAGAGAAATTTAGTTGTATCTGTGGAGAGTAGCCGTTTCTAAATCTATAGTTGTTGCTACTACAGTGCAGTAGTTCTTTTATTTTGAATACCAGCCACACTATGTTATGAGGAAGTAGCAGTTCCTCTCGCTACAACAGTGCAGTATATCTGTTGCATATTACATCATTCTTGTTATATATCTACTACAGTATTGTAAAGTTCCCTCACGACAACATTTTTTGCTCAGTTTCTGCCATTGAAAGTGTTGAAGATCATGTAGTGATGAGTAATGTTGTGTGTTGCTTATAGTCACGACCATCGATATTTTAACTCTTAGCCTATATATGAACTTTCCTGTGCAGTGCGCCACAAACTGCCAGTGCCGAGGTTAGAGACATTGCCTTCACCAAGAAGCTTAGAACAGCAGAACTACTTTACTGGGAAACTCTTAGATAACCAAAAGCCTTGAATCCGGAATTTTCCTTCATCCGGCACCCTCTATGAATCGATGCCATCGATCGCGGCCACTTGGGGTAAAGTAAGAAGCGAGTGCCACTAAGTACTGTATACAGTATTGGTCATTAACCCCTTCATGATGGTGATATATTTTGTGGTCTATTTGTGCTACTGTTTGATGGTTTTGTTCAGCTTAGGGCATGGTTTGATCTGGAAGGGATGCTCATCCTGTATCAACCCTATCACTGCATGGGATCAATGGGGTTGATTAAAATTGTCTGGAGGTAGCAAGAAGTAAAAAGATATTACTATACTAAAGGGTTTAATCTTGAGCCTTATTACATACCTAATTTTTACTTTATTCCTGCTGATGACTGGACAAATTTATTAGGCTAAAAGAGGGCCTCAGATGTACTGACAGTTGTTGAAAGCTAGACAGCATGTAACATCTCCAGTTCAAAAAGTCTTTCCTGAGATGAATGAAATAGTCAAGAATAAAGTTTAAAAATACCCCATGGCACTGAAGGAGTTAAGTACTTACTCCACTTCATTGGTATATTTTCCATTTTATTCTGGCTACCTTCATAGGATTTTTATTCAGCTTGAGATTTTTTTTGGGAGTGGCAAAGTACAGCAATGTGTAGCTTTCATTTCTCCCTTCCATACGAAAGGTCTTCCCATAAATTTATAATAATTGTCAGGCAGCTGTAGGAATATACTATTAAATATATCACTGGAGTGGAGGAGTTAATGTGTGGGCATGCTGAAGGAGTTTCTCTGGGGCTGCTAACTTAGAGAGATAGCTGGTAATAGTTTGTGATGCAACACCCGATGAATCGCCATCCTTCTTGCTCTTAGGTCAGGTAACTCTATAGATTGTGATGCATTACTATTATTATTATTATTAAAAAATCCTTCCTTTTCCTTCTGCCTATGGGTTACTCTATACTGAATGACAAGCCAAATGGTTTCCTGTATACCAGGAAACCATTTACTATGCTGGGTGGTAACCATATAATCAAATTATGCCACTTGGTGGTTTAGTGGGTAATTAACGGGCTCCAGTCGGATTAAGCCATCATAGGTTTATATCCAAGGGATGGTTGGGGTTTATTGCTCACATAATGCCACTCAGGGATGAGTGAGAGTGTTCACTCTCATCTTAAATGTCAGAACCCCCAGGCTCCTACTCTCCTCATGGGGCAGCATAGGACTGGATGATGAACAGATGGATGGATGGATGGATTATTATTATTATTATGATTATTATTATTTTCATTCATTCATTCATCATCTAATCCAGTGCTGCTCCATGAGAAGCATAGGAACTTAGGACTAGGCAAGTTGGTCCCAGCACTGAAGATGAGAGTGATCAGCCTCACTCATCCCTTAGTGGCATTACATGAGCAATACACCCCAATCATCCCTTGGATATAAACTTGCACCGGCCTAATCCGACTGGAGTGCCAATTGCCCACTAAACCACCAGGCGCCATAATTTGGTTATATGGTTACCACCCAGTGCAGGAAAAGGTTTCCTGGTGTACAGGAAACCACTTGGCTTGTCGCTAAGTGTGGAGTCACCCATAGACAGAAGGAGGAGGAAAGAATGAAGGAAAGAAAGACACAAGAGGAAGGAAGGAAAGAAAGGAGGGAAGAGAGGAAAGGGCAGGCACTTTAGAGCAGCACTACATCTAGTGAGTGGATGGTGAATGCCCCCACCTACCACTAATTATTATTATTTTCATTATTATTATTACTGTACTATTATTACTGTTACTGTATTATTATTATCACTGTACTGTTGTTATTCTTATTACTGTTGTTATTTTTATTGTTTTTATTATTACTGTTACCTCACCCCATCCTTAAGTGGGGGGAAAAAAAGAGGTCAAGATAATGATGATAATTATTAACATATTGTACTGTGCTATTATTATTATTATTATTATTATTATTATTATTATTATTATTATTACTGTTACTGTTTTATGATGGACTTATAATGCTGTTGACAACCCAATAATACTTTGAAAAAAAAAAAATGCAGCAGAGGGCAGTTTTTGAAGCTGATTTCCAAACGAGATGAAACCTTTAATGTCAGGCACGCGGCATAACAGCTCTGAGAATGCATGTGAACTCTTAGTAACTGACAGATGTTGGTGTTTACTAGACTTTATATCAAACTTATAAAGACTGATTGCTGTTTGATAAAAAGAATGCATTTCCAAATTTGTTTTGACATTTACAGTTGTGGTGCAAGGCTGTACTGTCATTGTAATTAATAGCCTTAACCTGTTCACCATGAGGTCATAGTATACATTTTATTTTTGCTATCTTCAGGCAGTTTTATTCAGCTTAAAACTGAACAGTTGAAGGTAGCCTCCTTTAACTCCTCATTGCTCGAGGTCCCACATAAGGTGAATAAAATCATCCAGTGGTAGCATGAATATGATGAAAATTGTGTCCTAGGAATGCAGGAATTACACAGGTTGTCATTATCAACAAACTATCCTGCTATGTATCTCTGTCTCTCTGAGAGATGTTTGTAACACTTTCTTACCAATTTATTCTGCATATTACACATCAGTATCCTCTTGTATGTCACTGACGCAACCTATACCAATATTAAAACTATACAAATTATATACAAGAGAATGTTAAAGTGTAATATGCAAAATAAATCACCAAGGAAAAGGTGCTACAAAGCCTTCTGTGTTGCGTAGAATACAAGCACTACACTCCAGCCCGAGAGAAACTACTTCAATGTGTGTGTGAGTGTCTGTATTGCTTTGGGGTGACCAGACATGAACCCTAACATGACCAATTTGTTCTGTGGTCGTGGCCGAGTGACCCGCCTGGTAGCGGGTCACTGGCTGGCCGGATCTGACCTGCCTCTGAGCTGAGACTCCCAGCCTTTCTGTACAACACAACGTTGCCAAACTTGTCGCACAGTGTTCAGTGTAAGTCTCAATAAAGCCTATGTAAAGATCTGTTAGTTTTCACTGACCTATAATTATTGTCTCAATTTCCATTTTTCTCCCTAATTGTTAATTACTGTACATTATTTTTATTTCCCACCAGACAGTTACTGTATACTCAAAATAAGAGTGGTGGAAAGGGATGCCTTTATTTGGCGGCACCAACAGAACTGAACTGCTTCACTACCTGGTTATGCAAGCATCTCAAACCCCCCTCACTATTCCCCCAAAGAATTGCAGGAGAGAGGTAACTTCAGCCTGCATCCCACCAAGTTCACATCCCGATCAGCCAGGAGCCACAACAACAACTCAGCCTAGGAGAGATTTTTCAAACTGGAGAGGTTCAATATAGCATTCATTAATTAGTCCCTTCAGAGTGAGAGGTCTTTTCCTAAGCTGAGTGATATCATCTGGGAGTAGCAAGAACAACCCAACAAAAAAACATCATTGGATTCAAGTGGTTTGTGCCATGATGATTGTCTTCCCGTGAGTCCTCACTCTATGGTGCATTGTTATTTTTATTTATTTATTTTTTTTAATCAAGCCCAAAGAAAATGCAAGAAAATTGCCTATCATGGTGGTAAGGCGCACTGAAAATGACAGAAAATTTCTTAGCGGGTTAACAGTCCAAGGAAAATAAGTGAAAATTTCCTACCTTTCCAATCAAGTTCCAAGAAAATTTTCTAGTGGTGATCAAGTCCACAGGAAATAACAGAAGATTCCCTACCGAAGTTCCCCTATTATCTCTACAGCGGACAAAGTTCCACTGTATCTCTAGAGCAGACTTGCTATTTCCCCAATTTAAAGAAACAATTGTTTGAAGGGAGTTGTGATATTTAAGAATGCATCCATGACATTTAACGAGGAGTGTTTTTATTTAACAAAAGGTCTATTTAAAAAGCAAGGAACATATTATACTACTGTACAAACTCTCTAATCCGAAATGCTTCGGTCCAACTACTTTATGAGAAATGTACTATGCTAGAAAGTAAATGTTGGTAACAGTGAGAAAATCAAGTTAAAAATAAAGCATACAGTACTAAGAGCAGTTGATGCAGTGAAGTACTGTACGGTACTTTATAAGGTATAATATTATACATTGTTATACCTCTCCACAAATAAACTTCATCTTTAAATATGCATTGATTTTGTGCAGACAGCTGATATCAACACCCCCTATTGCATGAAAAAATAGTTTGGAGAGGAGAGAGTTTTGAAAATCGGAAGCTCAGATTTGAGAAGTTGTACTGTATATACTCTTGTTACTGCTGTGGTCTTAGGATCATCTGAATGTGCACCTGGTGGACTGCAGGCTGAAGGTGTTGTCCAGCACTCCACCATCAACCTTGCATGAGGATAGGGTGCGAACTAAGGGAAGTTTGTCAATATGCTCTACCGCCTGGTTATATTGGTCCCATCACAAAAAAGGTGTCCCTTTCCAGTACCTATACTATTTTCACTCTAATTTGGCCTAAACTTGCCATCACTGTCAGGAATGCTCTGCTGTAACAATACTGTATACTGTATTAACATCAGAATATGATGTCTGAGTGCTTTGGAAATGTTGTAGAGCAGCAATATTGCCTTTTTCTGCCACAGACCCTTGTAAAATAAAGCAGTGAAAGAATGATAATCTGGGCCAAGTTAAGGTGAAACAACTATAGTAATGATTACGATACAGTATGGTAAGTGTGATAACTTGTATTTTGTTTAAACAGACTTCACTGACCTTCCAAATGACCCACCACCTTCCAGAGACTTGAGACTGAAGGGGTTGGACTTAGACTGTCATTATATTCACGAAGTTATTTTCTTAAGCTGAATGAAATTATGCATCCCTTATATGTACATCTGGAAGGCATATATTTTCACATTCACACATTCATCCTTAAAACACACACACACAGACACAAACACACACACACACAGACACAAACAAACGTGCACACACACACACCACACACACTTACATTGACCCTAGGTAGATGGAATTCAATCACTTTGGTTCTGATGGAGGATGAGGTACTGAAAAGGGGAGGAGAGATCCGTAGAGTTTACAAGTAATAATTTGTAATGCCCTTTCATCGTGTATGCCTCCTTTTCTACCTCTAACACTTCTCGCTTGGTTCCTGAATGAATACGACCTAGATAGATTCACAGATGGACTTAAGATTAAATCTCTGTCATAACTATCGCTTGTTTTTTGCAGTGGGGATAGAGAAAGGGGAACACATAATGCTTCCCTCTCTCTAGTTCTTCCGGTAGCAGTAAATCTTAATTACAAGGAATATTACAGTAAATTTCTTTTTGTATGAGGGTCTAGGAGGAGAAGTTTTCTATGTCCCCCCCCCTGGGGGTAGGGG